>PVJA010012130.1:0-52557 GCA_004027025.1 Myocastor coypus
TTTTTTTTTTTTTTTTTTTTTTTTGTCTTTTTGGAGACAGGGTCTTGCTATGCAGTTCAAGCTGGCCTTGAGCTCATTTTTGTACCCCAGGCTGGTCTCGAACTCGCACCGATCCTTCTGCCTCAGCCTCCCAAGTGCTGGGATTACAGGCGTGAGTCACCACACCCAGCTCTTGAGCTAACTTTTGTAGCCCAGGCTGGTCTCGAACACGCCCTGATCCTCCTGCCTACCATGCCTGGCTTAGGTCCAGGCTTTAAGCTGAGCATGGCAGAGACTGCAGAGGTGGGGCATGGAAGGCCTGGTTCAGAGTGTGTGGCTGTTGAGGCGGGTCCTGATTCGCAGGCCAGTGTGGATGGCTGTGGATGGCTTCCCCAGCTCATTCTACAGGAGAAACTATCCTAGGCCCTGTTCTCACTATGCGTTCTCTTCTACACAGTTTTCTTTTGAACTTATAAAGGAAGTGCTCTTCTTCAGGCTCTAGCTAAGAACTTGAGCGCATTTTTGGCAACTCTTGGATGATGTCCTGATGATGGGTGAGGAGTAGCAGAGGAACTCTTTGAGCTTTCTCCTCTATAAAATTGAGATAATAATGTTTCCTTTTCATCTTGGTTACTTTTTTCTCATTGCTGGGACAAAATACCTGACACCCAGACGTAAGGAAAGAAAGTTTTATTACGCTCACAGTTTGTGGAGGTTTCAGTCCATATTTGGGCTGACTCCAGGGCAGAGTGAGTGGCACATGGCAGAGGGCAGCAGTTCATGTAAGAGAAAATGGCAGAACACCAAGAGCAAAAAAGGAAGAGCAGAAGCTTGGGCTTGGGCAACACAGGACAAGCCTTCGCCTCTGCCTTATTCCGCCCCAGGGCGGGTATGGCACACATGTTCAGAATCCCAGCAGCCAGCGCTCACATCCAAAATCCCAGCACTGGATCATGAATTTTTTTAGAAAACATTATTTATTTATTTATTTATTTATTTATTTATTTATTTATGTTATTGTTGGAGATTCTTCTAGGTCCTCATTTTGATCCGAAAAGTCAGTATTTGTAATCCCAAAGTTACGGCATTGGAATCTCACCAAGGTAATTCCAATCTACCACTTCCCATGCAACCCACGGCGAAAGTAAAGACACTAAAACATATTTATAACTATTGGGGAGCCAAGGGGCTCTAAGTCCAGTCACAAAGATGGCTCTCTAGAACCAAGAACGTGATCCAAGGCCTCACCTAACTTTATTCAGTGGAGGAGAGGCTTGAGGAGGAATGACTGAGAATTGTGGGAAGTAGGTGAATACTCTGAGCTGAGCTAGGTGGGGGTCCTACATTTACATCTGCCACCGGCAGAGAATATGCAGAGAGAGTAATCTGCATAAGGCTATTTAGATAGTATCTAACATTTTGGGTAGTCTGGTGCTTCAGCTTTGATGTAATCTTTCAAGTCCCAGGAAATCATAGCCTCTGTCTGGAGGCTCCTTCCCAGCTAGCAGCGCAGAGCATTGGCTCTTGGACCTGTCATGACCCGGCTCACATTAAGGAGCAGCAGGTATAGGTTACCAGGGAGACACACATACCACTTTCAAAGACTATCATCAACACCTCAGCTAGACCAATATACATTGCATAAGGCCAATTGAGAGGATAAACAAAAGTCCTAGCCAGCTCTTACATATCAATACAAGGAAATAGGGCCAGACTCAGTCAAAATAGAGACAGTTGCTCTTCTTTCAATGGGAGCTGGTCAGGTGGTCCTCCATAGTTATGGCCAGCTCAGCCTGCCCTGGGGGTGGGACTGGCCCAGCATGTGGTGCCAGAGATTGAACCTCAGTTCCTGCAGTTGCCTAAGCAGGCACTTTAGACCCCTGAGCTACCTCACCATTCCCTGGATCATGACTTAATCATAAGTTCTAGAAGTCCACCCTACTATACATGAGGCTCTGAGGGGGACACTTAGATACAAATCCTAACACTGAGGTTGGGGGGGGGCATAAAAGAAATGATTCAGGTAAAGTAATGGGTCCACAGAAAGTCACTGGGGCCAGGGAGATAGCTCCATGGCACAAGTGCCTGCCTGGCAACTGCAAGGTCATGAGTTTGAACCCTGGTCTCACACACACACACACACACACACACACACACACACACACCATATGACACAGGAAGTCAAGAAGTATTTGTTGTGTTGATATTCTTTTTTTTTTTTTTTGAGACAGGCTCCAAAAAACTAATAGCTCAGCCCAGGCTGGCCTAGAACTCATAGCAATCCTCTGCTGTCAGCTTCCTGAGTGCTGAAATCATAGACTGCTACTTTTTTTTTAAGAAACAGAGAGAGAGAGAGAGAGAGAGAGAGAGAAGTAAAAATCAATACACAATTCCAAAGCTGTTTTTTTGTTTTTTGATAGTTACTTAGTACAGGGTCTCACCACACACCAGCATGCATGTGCTACCTCTGATTGAACTCCAGTCCTGCGCTTGCCAGGCAGGCACTTAGACCACTGAACTACCTCCCCAGCTGAAGCTCTTGTTCTAGATGGAGAGCTGCCCCTATGCTCGGTGAGTAAGCATCTGCAGATCCTGCCTCTTTCTGACCTGTGAATAGGTTCTCTTGCTCATGGTGGGTGCTGGTCATTGTGGCCATTGCTCCAGCACATTCCCCATCCCTTCTGCCCTCGTCCTTGTCTCCCTGGGCCAGAAGGCCTGTCACATGCCTGTGCGTCTGGCTTCTCCGCTGTCTCACACACGTTCCCTCCACAGCCAACAGGAGGCCCTCTTGCCTCGGCTTATTCAGCGCTGACAGCCCCCACTTCCTGTCTGCAGGGATGCTCTGCTCAGCAGCAAAGCGGTAGTAACCAGTGCGTGTGGGGCTCACACAACAGCCCATCCTTCCTCAGCTCGGCTTCCAGCTCTGTTCATCTCCCTGGGTCGTTCTCAGTGCATCGCTCCCTCGGTTTGCTTGCATGCATGATGACAGCAGCTAACTATTTTCATACACACACACGCACGCACGCACGCACGCATGCACGCACGCACGCACGCACACACACCAGCAGCTTTGCAGCAGCAATGTCATTCATTCCCACTCAGGTTTCAGATTCTAGACATATTTTTGGAGATCCTGCAGGCTTAGCACAGGAGGGGTCCACACATCCTCGATTTTTTTCACTAACAGAACCCTTGTAGCCTCTGTGGATCAGTGGATCCAGCGTCATGGCCCAGGGTTAACATGGAATGAGCCCTGGGATCGATCTGGATCCATCCCTCTAATGGCACATTGGATTTTGGGCAGGAATGCCCATCAGGCTGCCCTGCTAAGGAGTTAGAGAGGGGTAGGAATGGGAAAGTGGGTGTGGATGGGAGGGAGAGGAGTGGACCCTTGCAAAGGAGCAGACATGTTGAGGTATAAGGGTGAGAGGAACAAGCCCTGACCGTGTTCATGCAGCTCCAAAGCCGTGGTCTTAGTGTCTCCATCTGGATAGACCCCAGGGAAGCTGGGGGAGAGGGAGAGATGAGGTGTAAGAGAGTTAGGCTCAGGAGATACCCACATCTCTGGGGCTGAGCTGTGACAATGAGTGGGCCTTGGGACTGTAGTTGGTTCAGTTGGGTTCCTGAGGGTGTGAGGGCATTGTCAGTGAGTTTCCAGTACAGGGGAGCCAGTCACTACTGAGGAAAACAACTCAGGGTATGGGGAACAGAGATTAAGGGTCCTGTCTATCGTGCATGTTTGCTGCCGTTATGGTTTTTGTCTAGAGGCCCCCTCCTCCAAGCTTCATGCAGTCGTGGCGGGGCTGACTGTAGAGTTTGTGATTGGTTCATTGTCAAGTGCTGGGATTATGGGTACAAGTGCGATACCAGCCTAGGGTAGGTCACCTGCCTACAATATTAGGAAGAGTGTCTTTTCTTGATCCTCCTTCTTTGCTATTGTTGCTTCTGCTGTCTTCCCCTGCCACGAACTGTTGCTCCCTTGTCATATGCCACCAAGAGGAAAGGAACCAAGACAAAATGCCCAACACCCAAAGTGAATGGGGGAAAGGTTTATGTAGCTCAGCATTTGTGGAGGTTTCAGTCCACCGTCACCTGGCTCCAAGGCGGGGTGGCTCAGCAGAGGGGCATATACAGGAAAAACAGTGGATGGTGGGTACAAGGCAGCACAGAAGCGAAGCAGCAAGAGGGCGCAGCAGCCTCCTCCTGTCCCTTATGTCTGTCCAGGCAGGCTATGTCCCCCTAGTGAAGGTAGAACTTACCCAGGATGGGGCACACTGACTCCTACCCAGAGCTATGCCAAACCAATTAGTGGACTAATTTGATGATCATGCATCCTCAGTCCCAGAATCATATGCTTCATCTAGCATTGCACACCCTAGGTCCAACCACCTTTGAATAGTCCTGTGCATGACCATGTGAGGCTTTGGTGGGGGGACAGCCATAATAATGTCCATTTGTTTACACTTTATTCATTATGTTGAACTGTCTGCCCACCACAGTTTCCAGCAGCTGAAAAGACAGGTGCATAGCAGGTGGTTAGGGAAGCAGATGGTGGGGGACAGGATTCAGGAGGGATGTGACCCACCCTGGAGTCTCCAGGCTGAGCCTCAGCCTATAATGAAGCAAGGAGTAGAAGGAACATAACAGTCTTGCTCTTTGGGAAGTGAGTGACACTTGGGAGTGACACTTTGGAACGAGCTCTCTGCCCTTCTCCCTTCACTCCAGGCCATGTCCCTTAGTGGGGAGAAGGGCTAAGGTCCAGACAGCACCAAAGAAGGGCTGTGACTCTGGTCAAGGGCACAGGAGTGGGGTGCAGCTGTGCTCTAGGAAATTCACATGCTGTTCTGGACCCTCCTTTTCTCCATAGTTGATCCAGGCACCAGTACCCACAGGTCAGGACTCTGGGGACAGCCCCAGCCTGCTTGCCACTGAGAGTGGCTAGTGGCTGGGGGCTGAACACCACCTGGAGGTATAGCCCCCAGGTTCCAGCCCATCAAGCCTTACAACAAATCTGGGAGCCGGAATGACAGACATGCCCAGAGGGGTCAGCGCTGCATCTGCCTCCAGGCAGTGCTAAGTGACACTAGGTGTGGAAGGAAGAGCAACAGCATCTAAATCTTATGGAGCTGGAATCATTGTCAGAGAAGCTGGTTTTACTTTGTGGTGTGTAATTAAGCATCTGTGTCTTTTCACGGCTGGCCAGCTCCTTTCTTTCTAGTGCTGGACACCAACTGAAAGACATCTTGGTTGCTTCCAAGTTGGACAATGATGAGCAAAGCTGCTATAAACATATGTGTGTAGGTTTTTGTGTGAACTTTCAGCTTTCGGCTCCTGTGGGTAAATTACCCAGGAGAATGATAGCTTGTTGTACTGTGAGAGCATTCTTAGTTTGGTTAAAAACTGCCAAATTGTCTTCCAATGTGGTTCTCTTATTTTACATTCTTGTCTGCAATGAAGGATGTGGAGCACCTGTTACTCCATATCCTTACCTACATTTGGTGCCGTGAACATTTGATTATGTCCATTCTAACATGTACATAGTGTTCGTCTTAGTCACTGTTCTGTCGTTGCTGGAACAAACACCTGACATGCAAGCTTAGGGAGGCATCTATCCAAGCTGACACAATGTACCACTACAGTGGTATTTCATAGTTTTTAAACTCATGTTTAAATATGTGTATCATAATATGTGTATCATAATATGTGTATCATAACATTCCCCGAGAGGAATAAAAGCAATGGGATGCATAGCAGGAGGGGATGTGTAGACTGGGTACAGGGTCAGAGGCTGCACAGTCCCACGGTGGCCATCTGCAGACTTAGAGGGCCAGGGAAACCAGTAACAAACACTTCAGCCCTGGATGCCAGAAGCCTCAGAAAAACAGAGACCAGTGATCCAGCCTTAGTCCAAGATTGAAGGCCTGGAAGCTATCAAGAGAATTTCTGGTGCAGAGCTGTGCTCAGAAGCTGAAGAATGTGGAGTCCAATGTCCATGGGTGGCAGCAGCAGCAAACTGCACCAGCCCAGTTCAGCGCAGCCTGTGTGTACACAAGGGCTTCTTCCTTCCGTTTTGTCATCCCATCTGGGTCCCCAGCTTATTGGACAATGTCACCTTCAGTCAGAGCAAGTCTTTCCCACCTAGATTGCTGAGCTGCAAGCTAATTATCTCTGGAAAACACCTTTGCACACAGCAGACGTGCACATTCTCAATGTTCTAGGAGGCTCTCACTCCAGTGGATGATTTACATTAACCATTGCAACATTACATTAGCTAGAATTCCTGTCACTGAAATGCAACCCCTGACACCCATGGTGGAAAGAAGGAACGGTTTCATTTAGCTCAGAGTTTCGGGATATTCACTCCATGGTTGGTGGATTCCAAAGCATAGGCATCACGGCAGAAGGGCATGGAGCACCACAGCTGCTAGGTCATGGTGGCCAGGAAGCAGTGCAGAAGGGTGCCCAAGACATGAATGAGGGACCATATGCAGCCCCCAAGGCCATCTCTACAATCTGTCCAGACACACCCACAGCACACTTGAATCTGCTAGGTATTTCTTAGTAAAGTTGACAGTCAAGTTGACATGTCGGGAACAATGGTCCCATCTATCTTCTTTGGTGTTCTGTCTGTTAAGGCTTTTGGCCCATTTTAGAATCAGATTAGTATTTTTAAATTATAGTTTTAAGAGTTCCTTGACTATTTTGGTAATAATGCTTTATTAGATATACCTTTATCAGATATGCCATCTTGACTAATATTTTCTTCCTATTGAGGGCTGGGCATTTTAAAGAGCTAAGAGCCTTAAGGTGAAAGATTTGATAACCTCTGTTTAAAGAGCATTTCTCAGTTACCTCTTGCTTCCCGGCCAGAACAAGCACTGTGGAAAAACAGCTGCACCCTGAGAACTTAAAGCCTTTTATCATAGGAGCAGTTATCAGCATGTTGGCATAGCCTGAGTATCCGAGATATTCTTTTTTTTTTTTTTTTTTTGTCTTTTTGAGACAGGGTCTCACTATGCAGTTCAGGCTGGCCTTGAGCTCACTTTTGTAGCCCAGGATGGTCTTGAACTCACACTGATCCTCCTGCCTTAGTCTCCCAAGTGCTGGGACTACAGGCGTGCGCCACCATGCTTTTTTTTTTTTTTTTTTTTTGGTGGTACCAGGGATTGAAATCAGAACCTTGCGCTTACCAGGAAAGCACTTATTCCACTGAGCTGTCTCCCTGGCCCCAGAGATACTCTTGGCTTTTTTTGTTTTTGTTTTTGTTTTTTTCTTTTTGAGACAGGGTCTCGCTATGCAGTTGAGGCTGGCCTTAAGCTCACTTTTGTAGCCCAGGCTGGTCTCGAACTCGCACCAATCCTCCTGCCTCAGCCTCCCAAGTGCTGGGATTACAGGCGTGAGCCACCACACCCGGCTCCCAGAGATACTCTTGTAAAAAAAAAAAAAAAAATTAGATCTTTATTTATTTGGTACAGGCTCTCACTACACAGCTCAGACTTGTAGTGATCCTCCTGTCTCAGCCTCCCCAGCACTGGGATTACAGGCGTGAACCACTGTTATGGTTTATGTCTAGTTGTTCCCTCAAAGCCTCATGCAATCATGGGGCATGGCTTCTATAGATTGAGACTTGTTTCATGATCCCTGGGATTGTGTTTTAGTACTGATGGGATTATGGGTCTAAGTACTTCTGGGATTATGGGTGTAGCCTAAGGCGGAGGCTAAGGCGGAGAGCCTGAATGTAATATAAAGAGAGACAGAGAGACAGAGAGACAGACTCAGGCTGTCGCTGTTCCACCTCCATGAACTGGATGTTTTCTGTCTTGCTCCACTCAGCCTTGGGCCAGCCGAATATGGACTGAAACCTCCAGTAAGTGTGAGCTAAATAAACCTTTCCTTCCTTCATTTTGAGTGTTGGGTATTTGTCCCAGCAACGAGTAAAAAGTAACTAAGACAACCACCATGCCCAGTACTGGGGCCAGAATGATTCACACGTGGTTCTGGGGTGGGCACAGCATGCAGTACCAGAGATCAAACCTGGATCCTTGTGCTTGCCAGCCCCCAGAGGCACTTTGGTGTTAAGGATTTGTGTGTGTGTGTGTGTGTGTGTGTGTGCGTGCGTGTGCGTGCGTGCATGTGTGTGTGTGTGTGTGTGTGAGAGAGAGAGAGAGAGAGATTGTGCTAATGTGGGACCTCCACAACAACAGGGTCTGTGGTGGAGACCCCTTCACTGTGCCTATCAGCAGACCCACAATGAAGCAAAAATAATAATAAAAATCAGCAGATCTGTGACATACCCAGACTGTCACCCCAGTAACATGGTGAGACACAACCATGTGTTCCTTTTCTTCCTTTTCCACCAAGAAGCATTTTAAAAAGTAGATTTATCTGAGGTGATATGAATTGGAAGAACCTGTTCCTCTGTGAATTGTGTTAGAAGATGCATAATTTTAAAAAGAAAAAAAACTCTCTTCTCTCACTTGGATTCCTTGGGGAGCTCTGAGTTCCAGGAATCCATTTGTGTTTACTTAGAAGCAAATTAACCTAATGAGAAACAGGCAGAGCCGAAAGCAGGCATCTTCAGAACTTTGCTTTAAAAAAAAACCAGGAGAATAAATAGAAAGACACATCATGTTCTTGAATTCAAAACAGAACATTATTTCCAATGTCATTTCTCTCCAAGTCACATTTTGAGTGAAATGCAGCTCCACTCAAACTTGCATTCTCTGAGCCAGCAACATATGATTTTAAAAATCAAAAATCTATGATATTTGGCTTATTTTTTTTTTAAAGTCAGCACAGGGCCAGGGAGATATCTCAGGAGAATAAGTGCTTGCCTGGCAAGTGCAGGGCTCTGAATTCAATCCCTGGTATTACCAAAAAAATAAAAGTCAGCTCATCTGGATTTCCCACCCCCCCCATCATCATCCAGATATGTGTAGTGAAACTGTGAAACTACTTCTATATTGTTGTTTCTTCTAAATGAGTAGATTGTACCACTCCAATCCAAAAAAAGAATTCTTGACCTCTGCCTCCTTCCCAGAGCACTGTTTTTCTCTTGAGCTAGTTGTAATGTCCCACTGTTCTCAGGAAAAACAAAAGATCAGTGTGTTGACCAGAGTCATCAAGGCACTGACAAATTGATGACACCCTGGACTGGTGAGATAACTCAGCAGACTAAAGCACCTGCTTAGGCAAGCTTATGCAAGTTCAGGGACCGTGGTTCAATCCCTGGCCCCACATGTTGTGCCAGCCCCAACCCCAGGGCTGGCTGAGCTGGTCACAGAGTCTGGGTGTAATGGTGCATGCCTATAATCCTAGGGTTGAGGAGGTTGAAAATAGGAGGATCACTACAAGCCTGAGCTGCCTAGTGAGACCCTATAACAACCAAATACATTTTTTTTAAAAAAAAATGAGGACACCCATAGTCACTGTATAGCATTGGGCTTTCCTTTCAGGTTAGGCAGAAATACACAGGTTAGGCAGAAATACACAGATGTTATTAGTTGATGGTTATTTGAAAGGTTTAGCTGGGCAGGGTGGCACATGGCACTTGGGGGACTGAGGCAGGAGGATCAGTGTGAGTTTGAGACCAGCCTGGGCTACAAAAGTGAGCTCAAGGCCAGCCTGAACTGCATAGTGAGATACTGTCTTAAAAAGACAGAAAAAAAAAGAAAAGAAAAGAAAAGTTGTGGTATTCTTATAAAACTAGGCAGACAAGCTCTGCTATATAACAACTGGACGGACCACAAATTACAGAATTCGGCATAAGATTCATTCATGTAGAAATCACTAAAACATTTCAAGATGGAAAGAACTGGGCAGTAGAGCTTTGGAAGAAAAAAAAAACTGGTGGGGTAGCTGGGCATGGTGGTGCACGCCTGTAATCTCAGCACTTGGGAGGCTGAGGCAGGAGGATCAGTGCAAGTTTGAGACCAGCCTGAGCTACAAAAGTGAGCTCAAGGCCAGCCTGAACTGCATAGTGAGACCCTGTCTCAAAAAGAAAAACAAAACAAAACAAAACAAAACAAAACAACAACAACAAAAAAACCCAAGAAAACAAAAAACTGGTGAGGAGCCTGATTAATAAATACATAAAATAAACAAATAGGTAAATCAGAAGATCAGGAAAACTTTTCTCATCCACACATGTCACAGACTTGGGACCTCATTGAAGAAACACTGACGTATAATCATAATGAACCTCAACAAGTTTTCACAAACTCAGTGCACCAGTGTAACCAATATCAGGCCAAGCGAAGTAACATTGTCTGTGTTTCCTTTTGGTGCTATGCTGCATCCTTTATGTCTACACAGCAAGACCCTCAGAATTAATAAAACAAGGAAAAAAGATCCTGACAATACAGCTACAAGGCAGGTCACATGCCAAGTTGGAATGTGAGTTCACGTTTAGGCTGCACTACATAGTGAGAGCCTAACTCACATGAATAAATTAACTAATACAATGAAGTGCAGAAGCGAGCAGAGCCATCTATTTTTCCGAATGAATAGTTTGTGAATAAGGAAATTACCACCCCATCACGAACTCATGGTGACCCTCTTGCCCCAATCTTCCAAGGGTTAGGGTTACAGATGTGCACCCCCACGCCCAGATTCTGGACTTTATATAAATGAAATCTTACAGCAGCATCTCCTTTGTCTCTGGCTTCATTATATCACGTGCAAAACTCATCATGCTGCGATGTGGCCGTGGCTCGTCCCTTCTCACCATAGTGATACCCTGTGAACTATGTCCCAGCGTGTTCACCCACTTCACAGTAGGACATTTGGACAGCTCCAGTTGTTTCTTCAGTAAGTAAGCTTAAGATTGGTATTTCTGGGTTCTAGGGGGTGTGCTGTTTCGGCTGTACTAGAGAGCGGTATTTGGAGATGGTTACCCCAACTTACACTCCTACCAGTGGGGTTTGAGAGTTCAGCTTACTCTGAATCCTCGCCTACACCTGATTTTTTTTTTCTTTTCATCTTATGCCTTTTTTCATAAGCATATAGAAGTTTCTACTGTGAAGTTTTTTGTTTCTTTTTTTTTTTTTTTTTTTTTGGTGATGAAAGAAATGTTAAAATTATAGCCTATGAAATGTCTGTTCGTGTTATTGAACTATTTTATTTTATTTGGTATGCGTTTTGTACAGGGTTTCACTACACAGCTCAAATTCATAGTGATCCTCCTGTATCAGCCTCCTCAGCGCTGGGATTACAGGTGTGTGCCACCACCTGGGTCTCTGGCTGGCTCAGCACTCACGGGGGCAGGGCCAGTACAGCAGGTGGTGCTAGGGATCAAACCCTGGTTCCTGTACTTGCCTAAGCAGGCACTTATGGACTATTTTTTTTATCAGGCTGGCTTTCTGATTGACTTGAAGAAGTTCTTTATATATTTATATAAATGGGATATTATATATATATATATTCTTTTACTCTTTTAAAAAATGTTTGTATTTTTGAGACTGGGTCTCACTTAGTAGTTCAAGATGTTCCTTTTTTTGTTTGTTTTAGGATGTTCTTCAGATTACTATGTAACCCAAGACTCCCAGTCCTCCTGCCTCAGCTTCCTGAGTGCTGGAATTATAGGTACTCACCAATACATCTTTCTTTCTTTCTTTCTTTCTTTCTTTCTTTCTTTCTTTCTTTCTTTCTTTCTTTCTTTCTTTCTTTCTCTCTTTCTTCTGTCTTTCTTTCTCTCTGCCTCTTTCTTTTTCTTTTTTTCAGTGTATCTCTGTCTCTCTTTCTCTTTCTCTCCCTTTCTCTTTCTTTTCCACTCTGTAACCTGCCTTGAAGTTGCTTTGTTAGAATCTTTTTCCTTGCTTTATTTATTTTGAGAGTCTTGTTGTGGAGTGGCTGGCCTGTAATTTGCTGTATAGTTCCCAAATTCTCCCAAGTGCTAAGATTATAAGGAAGCTCCCTGATGCCCAGTTTATTTGTATTTTGATGAAACTATTTTCCCTTTATGCTTAATGGCTTTTTGTATCTTATTTAATCAATCTTCCTGGCTAGGTCTATGCAGTTACTTTCTTATTTTTTCTTTTCCAGGCTTCATTTTAGTAGTAACTTTTAATGTGTCTGTAAAAACCAACCTCTATCCAAATTAAAGAGCTGGCTTTTTATTTATTTGTTTATTTTTATGTATTTAGTAAGCATACTACATAGTTTTGACTTATAGCAATCCTCCTGTTTTAAGCCTCCCAAGCATTGGGATTACAGGTGCATTATACCACAATCAGTCATTACAGGCGGCACACCCAGTCTTGTCTTTTTGAGACAGGGTCTTGCTATGCAGTTCGAGCTGGCCTTGATCTCACTTTTGTAGCCCAGGCTGGTCTTACACCAATCCTCTTGTCTCAGCCTCCCAAGTGCTGGGATTATAGGTGTGGCCACCACAACTAACCTGCACATCCAGTCTTTTTTTTTTTTTTTTTTTGTCTTTTTGAGACAGGGTCTCGCTATGCAGTTGAGGCTGGTCCTGCGCTCACTTTTGTAGCCCAGGCTGGTCTCGAACTCACACTGATCCTCCTGCCTCAGCCTCCCAAGTGCTGGAATTACAGGCGTGAGCCACCACGCCCGGCAAGCACATCCAGTCTTAATCACCCATCTCAGTGTGCCCTGGAGGCAGGCCTGGATGATGAGGAGCTATTTTTAAAGAGCCAGTCCTGGAGTCTTGTGGGGTGGAATCTGTAGTAGTTGAGCAAACAACTTGCTGCTGCAGGAATTCAAGAGAAGGTGGTTACATAACTGCCACAGTGTTCAGTCAAGCGTCCCTTACTGAGCAGGCTATATCTCAAGCCAATGAGAGGTTGGTTGAACTACCAGGGATCTGTAAAAAAAAAAATAAAACAAAACACAGAAACAAAGTAAGTTATGTGAAGTAGAGTTCAAGACTTCTTTGGCAGGGCTGGGATTGAACCCAGGGCCTCATCCTTGCTGGGTCACACTGTACCATTGAGCTCCTGGCCCAGAATCTGAGATTCCTTCTCTATTTTACCTGACAGTTGCCATCACAGAAATAGTTCCAGTCTTTCCAAGGCTCACACTTCCACCAGTACCTCTAATATGATAACCTGCCATCCCCACTCGTGACTGCCTCTTCTCCCTCCAGTCTCAAAATCATCGCTGCATGCTGCATCTGCCTTTTCAGCCCACAGTCAGGTGTGTCTCCCTGGTCATCACACAGCGGAAATCCCAGAGCACTTTCCTCACGTGCCCTTTCCCTTCACTAGGGGTTGCTAAGGGTCAAGCAGCCTTCACTTGCACTTGAGCCACCTCTGCTTCTCACTTCCCACCTCTCTTAAACCATGAGGCCCAGTGGCCAGTGGTTTCTAGCTAACTTCAGAAATTGCTTTTATTTTGGTCTTTTTGAGACAGAGTCTGGCTTCGAGCTCACTTTTGTGGCCCAGGCTGGTCTCGAACTTGCACCGATCCTGCTGCTTCAGTCTCCCAATGTTTTCTGCAGAGAAATCTATGATAAATATCTATTAACAGAATTAATGGACCCATTTCTATAGAAAAATTAATTTTTCCTTATTAATTTGCCATTGCATTTTCTTTATATCATTTTTTAAAAATTTATTTATTTATTTGTTTGTTTGTTTGTTTATTTATTTATTTATTCTTGTACCAGGAATTGAGCTCACACTTGCCAGGTAGGCACTGCAACACTGAGCTATGTCCCTGGCTCCTCTACATGCTCTCTAACTATTGATTTACTCAGTCTTGGGGATGAGACCAGGGGCCTGAGTGCTAGGCAGGTAGTCTATCACTGAGCTCCCCAGCCCACTAGGCCTGAGGGTTGCAAGAGCTGAGGCTGGGTGCGTTACAAAGAACAGAGCCTGACTTATCTCACAGTTGGGAAGCTAGCTGTGCATACTGTTCCCACCTCTGGTGGGGACCTCCCTGTTGGCAGTCAGGATGGGGCCTGGTTACATGAAGGAAGGACAGACCCAGGGTGAAGTTCGTCCCACTTTATAACAAGCCACCATCCTGGGCAACATCCAGGGTCCTTGAGAAATACATTCACGGGGCTGGGAATATAGCAAGCACAGGGACTGGGGTTTGATTCCTAGTACCCCATGCTGTGCCAACCCTGGAACTCTAGGCCTGCAGTGCCAGCCACTAAAACTGGGTGTGGTGACACATGCCTGTAATCCCTTGCACCAAATAAATAAGTAAACAGATAAGTAAATAAATAAATAAATAATTTTTTAAAGGTATATTGAAAATAAATGAAGTTTTTTTTTTTTTTTTAAAGAAAGAGAAATACAGGGGGTGGGGCGTGGTGGCGCACGCCTGTAATCCCAGCACTTGGAAGGCTGAGGCAGGAGGATTGGTGTGAGTTTGAGACCAGCCTGGACTACAAAAGTGAACTCAAGGCCAGCTTGAACTGCATAGCGACACCCTGTCTCAAAAAGACAAAGATAAATACATGAATAAATAAATAAATAAGAAAGAGAAATACATTCATGCATTCTGAGGGCAGCGTCTAACCACCTAACCACCCTCTGGTGGGCCTGCCTCACAGAGATCACACTCTCTCAACATTGCCACGCTGTACCCCACATCTTCCTCCAAAACACACTCTCACGACATCCACACTGGCAGTGGAAGGTAGTCAGAGACTGCCTTGATGCCCAAGAGTCTCCTGGGGGTGCTAAGAGGACCCTTCCCTAGGCCCCCGCTGTCACTCTGGTGTGCCTCTGAAAGGATATTCCACACCACCACACCTCCAGAGCTCATTGTCCCAAAGCTGAAAGCCAGGACAGGCTGAAGAGGCTCCTAAGAGGCCCCCTTTGCTCTGTTTCAGAAACCAGAAGTACAGGTTGCTATAAGGTAAATACTGCCGCTTGGGAAAGGGACTCCCTGATTTCTTCATTCATGCATAAATCACTTTGTGGAAGTAGGGTTGTTTTTATGGCAGCTTGTCAATTCCAGGGAGTGGCACACTCCACATTTCCAATTCTCCACAACATCATAAAGTGCACATTTGTGCTATAGGTTTACAAATAAGGAACACAGAGCTCAGAGTGCCTTAGTAGCTTACTGAAAATCACAGAGCAGGTGAGTGATACCAGCAAATGAAAGGCATGTATGACTGTTGGGCACAGCTCTTTCCACCTTGCCATGCAGCGCACCTAGGTTTCTGGAAAAAACCCTGTACCTGTGGAGAACACCCTTCCAGGGCCCAGGACCAGGCCTGCACCCAGTGTTTCTGAGGAAATCCTTGAGGGACAGACGTTGCCTTGCATAAAACTGTTTTGAAGCACCAAGAAATGTGCTTACAGGCTGGGGATATAGCTCAGTGGCATAAGTGCCTGTCTGGCAAACTCAAGATCCTGAGTTCAATCCCTGGTACTGCAAAAGAAGAAAAAAAGAATTGAGAGAGAGAGAGAGAGAGAGAGAGAGAGAGAGAGAGAGAGAGAGAGAGAGACAGAGAGAGAGAGAGAGACAGAAAGAGAGAGGCTGGCCTGATAGCTCAGTAGACTAAACTACCTGCTTAGGCAGATCGCAGTGCCTCAGGTTTGATTCCCATCATGCCATACTGGTTCCACATGCCCCACATGCTGGCTCTGCCTGCAGGGTGTGCTGAGATGGCTACTAAGACTGGGCATGGTGGCATGTATCTATTATCCCAGTGCTTGGGAGACTGAATACAAGGAGAATCACCATGAGTCTGATCTACATAGTGAGACTCTGTAGACCCTGTACTAAATACGTAGAAAGGAAGAAAAGAAAACAGGGGAAGGGGAGGGGAGGGGAGGGAAGGGAAGGAAAGGGAAGGGAAGGGAAGGGAAGGGAAGGGAAGGGAAGGGAAGGGAAGGGAAGGGAAGAGAAGAGAAGAGAAGAGAAGAGAAGAGAAGAGAAGAGAAGAGAAGAGAAGAGAAGAGAAGAGAAGAGAAGAGAAGAGAAGAGAAGAGACCTGCTTACAGTGGGGCTAGGGTCAAGGTGTATGTCCACAAGGCGCAGAGGAAAGGTCACAGTTATGGTTGTAGGAAAAGGGCCTGGGAGCTGCACATTAACAGCTGGGAATCAGAAACATTCAAACAAGATTAGAAGTCAAGCCAAACTTACTCTAATCTGAACACATTGGGGCACACACTTTTGAGCTATAAGAAAATTGTGCACCAGGCCCTAGACATGTTCTCTCCAGTTCAGGTAGCGTCCCGTCGAGCACACTGAGCCCTGCAGCAGTGTGAGGGATGCAGAGACAAACGACAACTGCCTTCAGGACACCGACACAGGGCGGTCTCCCACGCTGACAGCAACAGGACACAGAGCAGAAGGTATGGAGTCTTTTCTGAAGGTCCCTGAAAACCCCAAGTGACTCTGTCCCAGGGGTAAGGGAAATTAACAGAAGGTAGGCTGAAGGATTCTCTGCCTACCTAACAGTGGGCTTGGTACCCAGCCACTGTGCACATCTAGCATCTGTATACAGGTGTCCCTGAGAGCTTAGTCTGTCTTCCGCTGTGTTATGGTTTATGTCTAGTTGTCCCCCCAAAGCCTCATGTAGTCACTGGGCAGGGACTTCTAGAGTTTGAGACTTGATCCATGATCCCTGGGATTATGGGTTTGAGTACTGATGGGATTATGGGTCTAAGTACTTCTGGGATTATGGGTGTAGCCTAAGGTGGAGGCTAAGGCGGAGAGCCTGAATGTAATATAAAGAGAGACAGAGAGACAGACTCAGGCTGTTGCTGCTTCTCTGTTGCCCTGATTGATTCGCTGCCTCTACAACCATTTTGCTATTGTTCCACCACCACGAACTGGATGCTCTCTGCCCTGTTCCACTCAGCCTTGGGCCAGCCGAATATGGACTGAAACCTCAAGGAACTGTGAGCTAAATAAGCCTTTCCTTCCTTCATCTTGAGTGTCTGGTATTTGTCCCAGCAATGAGTAAAAAGTAACTAATACACGCTGCTATAAGTAAATGCCATAGACTACACAATTCATAAAGAAGTGGTGTAACTAGCTCATGATTCTAGAGGTTGGGAAGGCCACAAAGCGGGGAGCTGGCCCAGGGTCAGCTTCTGGCAGCAGCTTTCTCGCTCTAGCATAACATAATAGGAGGTATCACATGGTGGGACAGGAGACGTGCTAAGCTCGAGTCTTGCTGCCTCTTCTTATAGTCACCAAAGCCACCCCAGAGGCCCTGCCTCGTGGGCCACTCTGATCTCAATTACTTCCCAAGTGGACCTACCAGTATGAGGGGTGAGTGCCTAACACATGGATTCCTGGAGACTATGTTCAAACCTCAACAGAAAGGGAATTCAAAATAAGAACATAGAGTTGGGTAGGTGAATGGATTAGAAGCTTTATTGGTTTTTTATGCCATACTTAGAACAAGGATTGAAACTCTGTGCCTCCACTTCCACTCCCAAGGAAACTCTTTTAGGTGATCTCTGAAGTTCTTCTCAAATCTTACAGCGCTTTCATGTTTCCGTTGATGGGGAAACACTGTTGGCCCACGCAGTTCCATTCAGTACCACGCAGGGCGTGCGGCACACGCTCACCATCCGGCTCTCCGCGAGGCTGGGACAGGAGCACTGCAGCCTCAGCCCCGCCTGGGTAACTTAGTGAAATGCTGTCTTAAAATAAAGAATATAACAAAGGGCTAAGGACTTAGCTCAGAGGGAAAGCCTGGGCCACATCCCAATATCCCACAAGATAAAAACAAGCAAAAACAAAAGTGGAACAATATCCAAAGGTGTACCATACATAGAACAGCAGTGCCTGTGGCAGTCCCTACAGACATATTTTAATCAATAATCACTTTTGTTAGTACTTTAGGGAGGCTTTGTGAGGACCAATTTATGAAAGTGTATAAGATTCAATATATATATACACATATGTAGAGAATTCTATATATGATAGACATAATGTTATTAAAAAGATAACTATATTTTCTGTACCTTTTAAAACTCAATCTATAATGAAGTTTATATTAAGTTGGAGCTGTTTATTTTATTCAGCGTTAGCTGTCCCTCAGTGCCTCTTTATATATGTTCTGGTATGCAGGAGGAATGTGTGCCCTCAACCCAGCAGACTACCTCACACAACCAACCCTGGGCAAATCAGCAAGGGATTACTTGAAGCACAGGTACATCTAGCTTTGCCTTAGTATGGTTCTTCTTTTCTATAAATTATTATGGATTGTATAGGGTCCTGCTACACAGTTCAGGCTCATAGTGATCCTCCTGTCTCAGCCTCCACAGAGCTGGAATTACAGGTGGGGGCCACCACACCTGGTTTTAGGGGCTGGCACGGCATGCCCAGGGTTCAGGAGCTGGCCTGCATGCAGTACTGGGGATTGAACCCGAGTGCTTGCGCTTTCCAGTCAGGTGCTTAGACTGCCAAGCTATCTCTCCAGCTGTATGGCTTTTTTTTTTTTTGCATGTATCTGGGGCAGCATTTGCAGGAACTAAGAATGTATCCGTTAGCTTCCCTTTTGCTAGTGTCAGGACGAGATTCCCAATACTTAAAACTTAAGGGAGTGTGCTGTGGCTCATGGCTATGGAGGTTCAGTCTGTGGTAGGCTGGCTGTGCAGCAGGAGCCTCAGGGTGGAAAGCCATCTGCGGCATAGCGAAGCTGCTTACTTTCTGTCAGCTGCTATGCAGCACACAGGAGAAAAGTGTGGGAAAGAAAGGGACCAGGGACCAACATATCCCACAAAGCCCATGCCATGGTGCTCTGGATGCACCGTGAAGTGTGCTCTACTGGTCCACTCAGTGACTTTGGATCTGAATTACCAATTAAGATTAATGATCATAAAGAGATTTGAGCACTTGGATCTATCCATGGAGAACCTACTAGGTGGACGTTTTCTTGGATCTAAGTCCTGCTTTACCCAGAACTGCTTATACAAAGTGGTTTCCTCCTCCTGTAATTCAAGGTGGGACTCTTGTTGAATTCTGTCATGCTCGACACATGGGCAGACCTCATGTGGCCATGCTTTGCTGATACTTCACTTCCTGGGACTCAAATGCTTGCTTTTCTCTTTATCAAAATATCTGTTATGATCACCTGTAACCAGATGTTTCTGTTCTAGTTGTTTAGGGCACCAGGAATCAAAAACTTGAAAAATTATGAGTCTCAGTGGGCACGTGTGTGCACGTGGATGCCCCCCTGCTGACTGGCTGTCCCTGGCTCTCTGCCCTTCTGGATTTCCTTAGTTCATGAGACACATTATTACAATTAGGCCAGCTTACCTTAGGATGGCGTTTAAGTGATTACACGAAGAGCTCTGTGGCTCTCACTTTAAAATAAAAAGCTAGAAGTAATGCTTAGTGAGAAAGCCATAATAAGAGCCAAGATGTGCAACAGTAAGGCCTTTTTGCTCAGCTGTCCATGGTGTGAATGTAAAGAGAAAGTTCTTAGAGGCGGAGCAAGATGGTAGCTAACACCCTCCCACGGGTGTCCCCCACCCTCCACTAAACCTCCTTACGGACCAGATTATTTTCAGTAAACAAGGAGGCCAGGTGAGAAATCACAGGGTCTGGTTTTAGCCAAATTAAGATACATTTAAAAATTCATGAAGGAGAGCTTGGGAGATAGCTCAGTAGAATAAGGGCTTGCCCAGCAAGCATAAGGTTATGAGTTCAATCCCTGGTACCACCAAAAAAAAAAAAAAAAAAAAAAAAAAAAAAAAAAAAAAAAAAAAAAAAAAAAAAAAAAAAAAAAAAAAAAAAAAAAAAAAAAGTCATGAAGGAAAATTCAGCTATGTTGTGCTTCTTCCAACTTCCAAGCAGTGGAGAGAAATTCTGTCTCCTTCAGGGCAGGAGAAAATGCTAAGTTCAGGCCTTAGAAGGGAAACCCAGGCCATTCGTAGTGAAGTCCAGGGCTGGGCTTAGCCCTGCCACCTCTGCCCTGGACCTGTGCCCACAGACTGAGGCCAGGCAGCCCAGGGCTGAGGTTACCACCTCTCCCACAGCCTTGGGCACCACTTCTATTCTCAGACCAGTACTCTCAGCTGGACCTCTAGATCTGCCTGGAGCCAGGCAGAGACCTGCGCCTGGGCCAGGTGAACTTACACTTTGCTAGGCATTATGGTCAGCAGTACTGTAGCCAGTAGAGTCCTGAGTACCTCTGAGATCATTCAGGTTCTTGCCACTGTGAGACTCAGGTATGACCTAGCTGAACATTCTTGGTGGCTAAAGGACTATCTTCACCAACATTGTCTCAGTTTAGGACAGCAAGAGCCTGGAGCAAAACTCCATTCCCTGGGGATAGCATAAAGAAGTAAGCACAGAAACAGGCTCAAGGCACATGCCTGTAATCCCAGCACTTGGGAGGCTGAGGCAGGAAGATTGGTACAAGTTTATAGCCAGCCTGGGCTACAAGAAAGAAAGAAAGAAAGAAAAGAAAGAGAGAAAAGAAAGAAAAGAAAAGAAACAGGCTCAAGAAAGCTAAAGGGCCCAGCAGGATGGCTCAATGGTCTAAAGCGCCTGTTTAGGAAAGCTTAGACGGCTGCATGGACCACGGTTCGATTCCCGGCACCACATGCTGCGCCAGCCCTGCCCTCAGGGCAGGCTGAGACGGCCATAAAAATAAATAAATAAACAAACAAAAAGTTCTGAAACAAGAAAAAGAAAGAAAGAAAGAAAGCTAATGGCGAGCGTTTGCCAGGTTCTGATGGCCTTCCACTACAGCTGTGCTTGTGTCCAGGGAAAGGGCTTCCAGAGCATCGTGTGTTTGGCTGAAGCAGAAGTGGGATACAGGTCACCCTGCACATGGCAGCCCATAGCAGTGTGGGCCTTGGTCCTGCACCTTGGTCCTGCCCTGTCCTGTCCTGCCCTGTCCTGTGCTGGTGCTGGTCTCAGCAGGGTGTGGGCTCAGTGTACAACAAAGCATAACGAGCCTGTGAACATCCTGTACCTGGTTCCATCATTGTGGGGCCAGGCAACATTCTGCAGTTCCTAGCCGAATGTGGTGGTACACACCTGTAATCCCAGCACTTGGGAGGCTGAGGCAGGAGGATCGGTGTGAGTTCAAGACCAGCCTAGGCTACAAAAGTGAGCTCAAGGTCAGCCTGAACTGCATAGTGAGACCCTGTCTCAAACAAACACACAGACAAACAAACAAACAAACAAACAAATGATTTTGTAGTTCTTGCCCAGAGGCTAGTGGCTGCATGAGGCTTTGGCTCCCTATCCCAGTCCCAGGAAGTGGCTTTTAGGTATTCCCCTAAATTCATACTAAACAACATATTGTCTGTAGACAGGGGACAAACCTCTGCCTGGGTACCCTCTATTTTCTTTCTTTCTGGTACTGGGGAAATCAAACTCAGAACCTTGCCCCAAGCACCTAAGTCACTGAGCCATTTCCCCAGCCCTCTATTTCTGAAACAGTAACACCAGTGGACTTGCCAAATACCTGCGCGTGTGGTGCCATCTAGTGTTGAAATGGTGTGCTACAGGCTCAGAGGACGTAAAATGGCTTGCGTGGGTTTCTGGAAAGCAAGATCAGGAAGCCCAGGATACACACTGACTCTTCCTGTTGCAGAGAATGCTGCCAACCTGCAAGCGTCGATCCATGGCCTCATCAAATGGCCATGAAACATCAGAAAGCATCGAGAGACCAAAATATAGCAAATGCTCAAGAGGTGGTGGTAAAGCGGAACTCACCTGTCACTGGTGGGAGTGGGAACTAGTACAGTCACTATGGAAATCTGCGTGGAGATTTCTTAAAGAGTTACAGTTATAGGGCCCGGCAGGATGGCTCAGTGGTCTAAAGCGCCTGCTTAGGAAAGCTTAGGCAGCTGCAGGGACCGCTATTGGATCCCCAGCACCACATGCTGCGCCAGCCCTGCCCTCAGGGCAGGCTGAGCCAGCCATAAAAATATATACACAACCAAAAGTTCTGAAACAAGAAAATAAAATAAAATAAAAAATTAAAGAAAAATTAAAAAAAAAAAGAGTTACAGTTATAAATTCCATACAAGCGAGCTACCCACTTCCAGGTGTCTTCCCCCAAAGATTATGGCATCCTACTACAGCGATGCATGTGTACCAATGCTTATAGCAGCACGATTTGTAAATTCCTAATAGCTGAATCCTGGAAGCAGCCTGCCTACCAGCCTGCCTACCATGAACAGATGGCCAGACACACACACTGCGATGGCTGTTAGAGCTTGGGTCCGGATGACCTCCTGCCCCAACCCTCAGCAGTCAGCTGTGGGGCTTGGCCAGAAGTGGCTGAATCTCCAGTGTGAGATGCCAGAGATGAGGGTGTAGGATTACTCCATCAGGTCACCCAGCGGCTTGGCTGGGCCTGACGCCCATAACCTAGATGAAGTATGAGGAGGACAGGGAGAAGCTGCCAAGGCCACCTGCTCACCTTGCTGTCTCCTCACTGCCAGCCCTTTCTTCTCTGCAAGGCCCTCGGCCAGCCATGAGCTCAATCAACCTGTCCCCTTTACCTTCGGGTATCAGGTATTTTGACTCTGAAACAAGAAAAGTAACCAGGACAAAGGAATGCTATTTAGCTATCAGAGAGAGAAAGTTGAGAATGGTTGAGCTGGGCGTGGTGGCGCACGCTTGTAATCCTAGCACTCGGGAGGCTGAGGCAGGAGGATCGGTGAGAGTTCGAGACCAGCCTGAGCTACAAAAGTGAGATCAAGGCCAGCCTGAACTGCATAGTGAGATCCTGTCTCAAAAAAAGACAAAAAAAAAAAAAAAGAGAATGGTTGCGCCCAGGAAATATAATGTCGAGTGAGACGGAGCAGACAAACAGCCTTGACCCTAAATGCTGTATCATGACTCTCATTTGAACAAGGCAAACACAGAAAATGATGGAAAATAAATAGAAAGAGACAAGCAGAGAGACAGGATCTCACTATACAGTTTAGGCTGGCCTTGAACTCATGGCAGTCCTCCTGCCTCAGCCTTCTGAGAGCTGGGATTGCAGGGGTGCACCCCCACACGCACACAGACAAAAGATAGAATTCTGGTAAACTGAAGGCAGTCCAGGAAACCAAGGGCAAGAGGGAGGGGGAAGAGAAATAAGTAAAATAAAGATATGCTATGTATGGAACCTCATAACAGAAATGGATGTAAACATGAGCCATGAACATGAGTTAGAATTAGTCGCATTGACAAGACTGAAAGTGGGGAAAGAAGAGTTAAACAAGATACATTGTATACATGGAGCCCACCCCCAACATAAGTGTAAATTGCATATACTGCAAAACATGCAATAATAAAAATGATTAATTTAAAAAATATGGTGCCAGAAACTGGCCAGATGGCACAGCCCAAGGTTTTGAATGGAGAGTTTGCAGCTGCTGTTGTAAGGAGACCAAAGGGCACCGAGAGGTGGGCCAGCACTCTCTACTGGAGAAACTTCGTGGAGGTGGCAGTGATCTGCAAAGGTCAAACAGGACTCTGGGAGCTCCAAACCACACCAAGGAAATTCGAGGGTGTTGGAAGCAGCACAGGTCAGACAGCAGACAGGCTGGGGAGCTGCGAGCTGCCTCTTTAGGGATGGATACACGGCTGGAGGAAGAGAAAGAGGATGGAGAGAGATGGGAATGCCTGCAGGAATTATGGAAAAAGCTAAAAGATTACACACAGGGTTACTGGGGCTCAGGAGGGACATCAGAAGGCTGAAGTGATGGAGCACTTATTGAAAATGATAATGGCACATGGGGCTGGGGAGATAGCTCAGGGGCACAAGTGCCTGCCTGGAAAGTACAAGGTCCTGAGTTTGATCCCTGGTTCAAAAAAAAAAAAAAAAAAAAACCAAAACAACAACAACAAAGATAACATCACAGGGTCCGAAGTTCAATCCCTGGTACAGAAAGGAAAAATAAACAAGCAGAAAACACCCAGAACCTAAAGAACACAAACATTTCACATATAAGAAAGGCAAAGTGCACATGCCTGTAACCCCAGCACTTGGGAGGCTGAGGCAGGAGGATCGATGTGAGTTCGAGACCAGCCTGGGCTACAAAAGTGAGCTCAAGGCCAGACCCTGTCTCAAAAAGACAAAAAAAAAAAAAAAAAAAAAAAAAAAAAAAAAAAAAAAAAAAAAAAAAAAAAAAAAAAAAAAAAAAAAAAAAAAAAAAAAAAAAAAAAGAAAGAAGAAAAAGAAAAAGAAAGAAAGAAAGAAAGGCAAAGTGAATGCCATGACATCATAACTGAGCTCTTGGTGCTGCAGAGATAGCTCAGAGTCATAAGTACCTACCTGGCAAGCACAAGGACCTGAGTTGGATCCCTAGGCCCACATGCTGTGCTAGTCTTGGCCCACCATGCAGCCCAGGAACTGGGTGTGGTGGCACACACTTGTAATCCCAGCACTTGGGAGGTTGAGACAGGAGAAACTCTTCAAGCTTGAGACCAGCCAAGGATCTACAAAAGTGAGCACAAGGCCAGCCTGAACTACATAGTGAGACCCTGTTTCAAAAATAAAATTAAAAAGTTAAAAAACTGAGCTCTGAACATGAATCATAAGGAGAAGCTTCTCACACTAACAGAAAGGGGGACATAACACCTGTGACCCAATGCACTCATCTGCAGAACCCAGCAAGCCAGGAGACAGAGGCATCAAGTTTTTTTTTTTTTTTTTTTTTTTTTTTTTTTTTAAGCGGGACTGGGGTTTGAATTCATGACTTTGCACTTGCCAGGCAGGGAGCTATCTCCCCAGCCCCTCATCATATTTTTTTCTATAGTCCTGAAATGGGAAAAAGAAACTCTCAACAATAACATTGTACACAATGAAGCTATGTGTACAGCAAAACTATCCCTAGAAGCAAGGGAAAGAACAAGATGCTCTCAAACAAAATCTGGGGGGCCAGCGAGCAAGCTCAGGTGTCTGAAGCACCTCCTTAGGCAAGCTTAGGCAAGTGTGCAAGGACCCTGGTTCAATCCCTGGCACTACATGCTGTGCCAGCCCTGTGCACAGGGTGGGCTGAGCCAGTCACAAAGGAAAAAAAATCTGGGTGTGTACACAGTATCCCTATCAACCCATCCAATGGAAGGTGCGGACAGGATGTGCAGTAGCTGGTGCCCTTGCCTGCTGTCCCCACCCTTAGTGACTGCCTGTGCTTGCATGGTGCCCGTATCCCACGCAGGCGGTGCAGACTGGGCTGGGGAGAAGATGAGAGGTGCAGAACCCCCAGCACCAGTTTCAAGTTGTTTTCAGAGAATTGCTTCCCTGGTTGGAGGAAGATCTTGTAATTCATGCACAACGTGAAAGTGTGTAATTTCTTTCTTTTTTTAAACATTTTTATTTGTAATTATTTAGTAGGTTTTTTTTGTTTGCTTGGTTGGTTTTATGGCTGGCTTAGCCTGTGTGTGTGTGGGGTGCTGGCGCACCATGTGGTGCTGGGGATTGAACTGTGGTCCCTGCAGCTGCCTAAGCTTGCCTAAGCAAGTGCTTTAGACCGCTGAGCCATCTCACTGACCCAAAAATGTGTAATTTCTCCAGAGGCAGGTGTCAGAATCTTTTCAGCCATGAGGGAGGAGGCCACAGTCAAAGTGTATACTTGAACTCCAGCAGACATTTGTCTGTCACAAAGCAAAATATCAGCTAGGGACCTGGCTGCTTGTCAGGAGAAAAGGTTGCCTTACAGCAGGGGTTCAGTCCCTCCTTCAGAGAGTCACCACAGAGCAATCAAACTTGTGCTACAAAAATCTCTTACTTGTTGAAACAAGCGTATGTTGGCACAGGAACAAGCAGCTCCCTCTCTGGGTCTGTCCCCAGAGACCTGAAAATCCTTTGATCATGACAGAGAGTGGAACTGGAGCTGGGTATGCCAGTAATCCAGCACTTGGGAGGCAGAGGCAGGAGGATCGTTTCAAGTTTGAGACCATCTTGGGCTACAAAGTGAGCTTAAGGCTCGCCTGAACTGCATAGTGAGACTCTCTCAAATACACACACACACACACACACACACAGAGTGAAACTGGGTGAGAGAGGCGGGGCGTGAGGTGGACAGAGCTTCCAGCAGGGCCATCAGGAGGTGTCGTCCATGACACGACTGTGGGACACTTGGGTGTCCCCTGTAGAACTTACAGCGAGCAGTTCTTTTCTTGAGTTCTTTCAATAAAAGAACAGGTCTTATTGAATCAACGCTCAAGAAATGCTCCTTTCCTGTAGCTCCGATTTAATCGCCAAGTGGCATTTGATCAAAAAGCATGCAGTGCCTGCAAGCCCATGTGTGACCCTTCTGGTACTTCTGCCAGTCTTAGGTTTCTGCAGGAGACACAGCACACTGTGAGTAAAGCGAGCTTGGTCCTGAAGAAGGGGCAGGGCGGCTCCTCCTCGAATAAACACAGGCCCTGGAAGCTGCTGCGCAGGTGAGTCTGGTTTATAAACTAGGCCCAAAGTTCACTCAGAGGACGTCTGCAGTCAGGAGTGCGGTTTTGCTCCCAGTGACCGCACGGATCTGCTCTTACTCAGGCAGAGGTGGCGCCTCCTGACTCCACTGGTGCTCGGCAAAGCTACAAAAATACGCTCTTCAATTGTTCTGTAATTGAGCGGGACAACCCTGGGGCATTTGCTACGGAGAATTCCATTTTTTAATAAAGATGAGATTATTCATCTTGGATGAATATTTCAACAGTGTGACTCTCTTTGAAATTGATTTTTTAAAGAATTATTCTAGAACCTTCCAAAAGTGTCACTTGTAACTTCTATAAATCAAAGTTTAGGAGTTCAAAGAAAGGAAAAGAAAGGAAAGGAAAGGAAGGGAAGGGAAGGGAAGGGAAGGGAAAGGAAGGGAAGGGAAGGGAAGGGAAGGGAAGGGAAGGAAAGGAAAGAGAAGGGAAAAAGAAAAGAAAGATTCTTTTAGGAGAAAAAATAGAGGTATCTGTCCAGCCACAGGCCACTTATGTGTTGAAGTAAACCAGATTTCCTAAATAGTCACTCTTGCAATTTTAGACTTATAAAGTTAATAGTAGAATTGTACTTAAAGGGCCTATGCAGTAATTTTATAATGAGTGCTTTAATTTGAAACAAGCAGAGTAGCTGCTGCAGTTAGAGTCCTGTGTGTGAATATTTTCAGTTCACATCTGCTGTGTTAACATGGTTTCCTCTACCCATAGTGAGTTCCAAAACCACAAAAAATATGAGACAAGAAATTGTCATAGTAACCACAGTGCCTGCTGGGGTTCAGATTATCAAATGTAACTCATAATTTGGATGGCAGTATTTATCTCTTCGTTGTAAACTCTCACAGCTTGTTATGGTTTATGTCTAGTTGTCCCCCCAAAGCCTCATGTATTCACTGGGCAGGGACTTCTAGAGTTTGAGACTTGATCCATGATCCCTGGGATTATGGGTTTTAGTACTGATGGGATTATGGGTTGAAGTACTTCTGGGATTATGGGTGTAGCCTAAGGCAGAGGCTAAGGTGGAGAGCCTGAATGTAATATAAAGAGTGACAGACAGACTTGAGCTATTGCTGCTGGTCTGCTGCCCTGATTGATCGGCTGCCTCTGCCACCATTTTGTTGCTGTTCTGTCACCATGAACTGGATACTCTCTGCTCTGTTCCTCTCAACCTTGGGCCAGCCGAATATGGACTGAAACCTCCAGTAACTGTGAGCTAAATAAACCTTTTCTTCGTTCATCATGAGTGTTGGGCATTTGTCCCAGCAACAAGTAAAAAGTAACTAAGATGCAGCTAAATTGTTAAATACAACTTATAAAATTTCACTGCAGTTAATTCTTCACAGAACAACCTGAGAGCTAAATTGCAAGTTTTTTTTTTTTTTTTTTAATGTATTCGGTACAAGGTCTCACTATGCTGATCAGACTTGTAATGATCCTCCTGTTTTCAGCCTCCCCATAGCTGGGGTCACAGGGGGTGTGCCACTGTGCTCAGTCTGCTCAGAATGCCTGAGGGCAGGGCTGGGGTGGCATGTGGTGCCAGGAATTGAACCCCAGTCCCTAAACTTGCCTAAGCAGGCACTTAGTCTGTCAAGCTATCTCTCTGGCCCTAAATTACAGATTTGAAAGGTATGCACAACTACTGTGTTGGTAATTCACTTCACTTAGTACCTGTTTTGTTACTTCAAAGAGCATGTAAAACAGAGTGCTTCGGAAAGCCCTACCAGACAGCATTTTCAGGTCCATCTTAGACATTGGCACTGTAGTAACCTAAGCCACTTATGTGTCCTTTTGCTACTTTGTTGCCCTCTGTACTGCTGCTGAGTGCCTCCTCCTTTCTTAGTTTCTTTAGCTGGGGCAGAAGGTCATTTTTATAGCTCTCTGGATTTGCCTAGGCTGCAAAAGCAAAAAGCAATGGATGCAACCCAACCCTTGGACTGCTGAAGTATGTTTTTGCTTGCTGTGCCTCTTAAGATTTGTGTGTGTGTGTGTGTGTGTGTGTGTGTGTGTATAAAGTATATTTGGTGTTTTCTTTTTTAAAAAATGTATGTATTTATGGCTGGCTCAGCCTCTCCTGGGGGTGCAGCTGGCACATTACGTGGTATTAGGGATCAAACTGTGGTCCCTGTGGTTGCCTAAGCTTGCCTAAACAGATGCTTTAGACCACTGAGCTATCTTGCCAGTCCCTGGTGTTTTTTCTGTAGAGCTACTAGGTGTTCCCCCCTCCACTTTGGTATCAGAAATTGAACTCAGGACCTGACACTGTGCCAGTGAGCTATATTCCCAGCTAGCTACTGTTTTATACATTTGCAAAAGCTTCTCTTATACATAAAATGGTTTGAGGTTTTTAAGTAAATATTATCTATGGGGCCAGTGAGATAGTTCAGCAGACTAAAGCACCTGCCTAGGCAAGCCTGTTATGGTTTATGTCTAGTTGTCCCTGCAAAGCCTCATGCAATCATAGGGCATGGCTTCTACTGATTGAGACTTGATTCATGATCCCTGGGATTGTGTTTTAGTACTGATGGGATTATTGGTCTGAGTAAGGCTGAGACTATGGGTGTAGTCTAGGGCAATATCCTAAGGCGGAGAGCCTGAATGTAATATAAAGAGCTACAGAGAGACAGACTCAAGCTGTAGTTGTTGCTCTGCTGCCCTGTTTGGTTGGCTGCCTCTGCCACCATTTTGTTGCTATCCCACTGCCATGAACTGGATACTCTCTGCTCTGTTCCACTCAGCCTTGGGCCAGCCAAATATGGACTGAAACCTCTAGTAACTGTGAGCTAAATAAATCTTTCCTTCCTTCATTTTGAGTGTCAGGTATTTGTCCCAGCAATGAGTGAAAAGTAACTAAGACAGAAGGGTCTACAGGGTGTTCAGGGTCTCACTACTAGATCAGACTCGGACTGATGTGTTTACTGCCTCCCAAGAGCTGGGATTACAGGCGTGTGCCATCATACCCAGTCTCAATTGCCATTTCAGTACACCCTGTGCGTGGGCTGGCACAGCAGGCCTGGGAATTGAACTCTGGCCCCTGCACCTGCTTGTAGTCACTTTAATCTGCTAAGCTATTTAGCTAGCCCTGTGTATGCTATTAATATGAGTTTCTGTTTTAATTTTTTCACAAAATGTTAATGGCTTACACTTTAAAAAAGAAAAGTTGCTGACATAAATGTATATACAAAAAGAAAAATGCTGAAAGAAGTTCTTCAAAGTAAGACAAACATTAATAAGAAAACATTGTGGGGTCCAAAATTCATTGCTAAGAATCGTTGCCTCTCTTTGTTTTGAGATAGGGGCACACTATGCAGTTGAAACTGGCCTCACACTCACAGTGATGCTCCTGCCTCAGCCTCCCAAGGACAGGGACCACACACATGTGCCACCATTCCCAGCAAGATTCACTCTGAAGATCAGCTCAGAGTGGTACAATATTGTACGTATGGTTCACAAACCATTCACAGATCTAGTCTGAAAATAAAAACTCAGCTAAAAGCAGTTGAGAACTCCATCCAAATTTAAATAATTATTCACCTTGAACAAGTGGGAATATTCCTGGAAATGCAAGGATTGCTCAATATATGTAAATCAATAAACAGGATGCATCATGTCAGCACAGTGGAGGAACCTGCATCCCCTCCCCTTCCCCACCACTTGGCAGCATGGGAGTTTTGAGGACACAGATATTCTGTCCATAACATAGTAAGTTCTTCACTGTGAAGTGAGCAGAAGCAGCTATCCAAGTGGTTATGAAAAAGGGACAGCGTCCTAGGGCCATAAGCCTGAGTCCAGCTGACCCAGCACACTCATTTCTTGCTCTTCTGCTGTCAATGTGCTCTTCAGCATGGTGGCCAGGGGAGAGTCTTAACACTTTCCTGGAGGGATACAGGGATCAATCTGTCTTTACCCACGTGGCATGATGAATAGCAAGAAGTGTGCATGTGTGCAAAGTGTGAAAATGGGATCTGAATCCACCTTTATGTTCTAACTGGTTTTGCATATATTTACCTGAGCATCGCAGAGGGTCCAAGAGACCCACAGCATGCTAGGATTTGTTAAAAGATTTTCTTTTGATTTTTCTGGTAGAAGTAGCCCAACTAAGTACTATGGCACATGAAAAACCAGATCTGCAAGTTTTGGAGATCAAAAGTGAATCATCAGATTACTCATGTGGATGATGAAGATGACCCATTACGGTAAAGTATAGGCTTTTATAACAGAAGGGTGTGTGTGTGTGTGTGTGTGTGTGTGTGTGTGTGGTGGGGGTGATAGCAATGATGGCTTTGACATTGGCTGTGTGAGCCAAAGTTCCTGTGACAGCAAATGGAGCAAGAATCAACCAGTGCAGACACAGGGCATGCAAACCTTCTTGACTTTTTTTTTTTTTTTTTCTTTTTGAGACAGGGTCTCACTATGCAGTTCAGGCTGGCCTTGAGCTCACTTTTATAGCCCAGGCTGGTCTCGAACTCACACTGATCCTCCTGCCTCAGCCTCCCGAGTGCTGGGATTACAGGCGTGTGCCACCACGCCCGGCACCTTCTTGATTTAGATGACAAGAAAATAGCAATGTGAGTACCTATGAATACTCAAAACGTTGTGCAGTGGTCATGCAACCAAATAGGACAATCCAGTGTTAGATCTGAGAACACAGTGAGGGTCTTGACTGGCATGAAACATTCGGGACAGAAAGCCAGCACTGCCATCCAATGTTGGAAACCATAACAGATGAAATGCTACGAGATGCTGTGAAATATACAAATGCAAGTAAAATATTCTGTGTGCAACAGTAGCCATATTAAAATGTATTTATTATGGTGCCTCACTAGCTTAACTGAAATATAGGTCTGCTGTACTTAGCAGGGATTTCTCATGATGACTGCAGGAATGTAAAAGACCTATGAAAATGATGGGTCAAAACGTGGCATAAAAATTTATGCCCTTGTAGATGCGAAGACTTACTATGCTTTCCATGTAGACATTTATCCTGGAACTCAGGTCCTTATTTGTATAGTAATAAACTGAGTGAAGCTGTGAACAGACTTGTTGCTTCCGTTGCCCACACTGATCAGAACATGACATTCAACAACCGGTTTACCAGTTTCCAGCTGATGTGACATTTGCTAACAAAGCACAAGTTGACCAGTGCAGGAACTGTGCATAGGAACAGAGCAGAAATTCCAAATGAAACATTGCAATTTCAAAACAGAGAACTGTATAGTACAGTCCTTGGACTTCACAAAGATATAAAGTTGGCCTCATATATGGGAAAACCAACTGGTACTACTGAGGTCAACATTTCACCGTGATCGAACTACTGATAGGAAAACCTCAACGGAATGGGAACAGAGGTCCTTCAGTCCCTTATCCCGATACTGAGTGCTCGTGCTATGTGGATGATACGCGCCTCCCTCAAACATTGTTACGTCGTGGGCACATTACCTTTCTGATGTGGGGGAAAATAACAATGGAAGCCAAGATGGAGAAGTTTGGAGCTGCTGTTGATGAGTTATGCAGTAATGATGATGTCACTTGAAATACAAAGCATTGGCTAATAGCTGTGTTTTACTCAATCCTAAATGTGTGGTATAGTTTGATAGCTTACAAAGAAAACAAGTGCAAAATATTGTGGATCAGTTTTCTTAGAGAATCAAGAGCGGAACTCATAAGAGATCACTGACTGCAAAAGAATAAAGCCACCTGTTTCTGCCCAGGGAACAACACAAAAAAATTGTGGAGCACACTAGCGAGCTGGCAGGTGAACAGGAAAGCACAGCATTTTGAGGACCTGCTACAGCAGAGGAAAACAAGACAGATGCCAACTGTGTGCTACAAGAAAGGACAGGGATGGCACCAGGTGTTGTGGTACACGCCTGTGATCCCAGCACTTGGGAGGTTGAAGCAGGAGGATTGCTGTGAATTTAAGACCAGCCTGGGGACTACAGAAATGAACCCAAGGTCAGTCCTGTCTCAAAACAAACCAACCAACTGAAAAGGATGGACAAGAGAACAAAATTGTCACATGTGAAGACTGCCTTGGGTCAGTGGAAGCAAGTTATTTCTCTGCTTGACTTTTGTTTACATTGTAGCTCACATAGAAATTTACTTCTGATGTTATCTTCTAGGTTTTGTAAACAAGTCTACAGCTGATGTGAAAATGTGGATGTTTCTTCTAAGTACTCATCACATATTTGCTATTTTATCGATCTTATTTCCCTTCTAAGAGTATGCTGTACAATATAGTAGGAAGTTCCTGATGAAATAGGGAGGTGACAAGACTGACACACAGGAAAGCTAAGCACATGTGCTGTCAGTGTAAGCAAGACATGTGCATGGAACCTGCAGTTGTCACGTGTGAAGACTGCCATGGGTGTGACAGTTGAAGCAAAGCTTATCTTTGTGGTAGAATTTTTTTTTGTCTTTTTGAGACAGGGTCTCACTATGTAGTTCATGCTGGCTTTGAGCTCACTTTTGCAGCCCAGGCTGGTCTGGAACTCATATCGATCCTGTAGCCTCAGCCTCCCAAGTGCTAGGATTACAGGTGTGCGCCACCACGCCCAGCTTTGTGGTAGAATTCTATTGGCATTTTCCTATAGGAATTTATGATGTTACCTTCTAGGTTCTATAAGCAAATGTGAAAGTGTTGTTTATTCTAAATATACAATACCTACTTTATGTTCCTTTTAACTATGCTGTATAGTAAGAACCTTCTGATAAAAGAACAAAACCACTGAGATGTCCTGTAGGGCCAGGACAGGAAAGTGACACACACGTACCGCCAGTGCAGGCAGCAGGTGCGTACATAAGGCACTGTGGTTGTATGCAGACTGCCACAGGTGTGACTGTTGAAGTTTTTTTTGTAAAGTGCTGTTCATGTTTTCATTGTAGTTCATAGAAAAATTGATTGTTCTTTTTTAGACTTAGTACCAAAAATCAGTTGATGTTGAGAAATTTGATTTTATAAACTCAATAAATATTAAAACATCAACAAATTATAAATATTTTCCTGTCATTGTTTAATAAAACTCACAAAACTGAAGTAATAGAAATATTCTAAAGCATAAACATGGGTCTGAGCGATCCATGCTTCTGTGCTCCATGGCAACACTCAACACTACCCTTATGTCCCAATGGACACAGGCACACCTCACGCACTTTCGTAGCTCATGGCCACACACTTATTGATAGATCAAGTTTAAGTGGTGAGTGACACTATTCCCAATCAGAGGTATCTGGGCACCCAGCTTTATTCTTGTTCCCAGTGACATAAGGGGCCTCAGTAACAACAAAAACTTAAAAAGCAGAAAGTAAGAGAAATGGAAAAGGTGAGCCAGACTTTTTTTTTTTTTTTTTAAAGGGCTGGCCAGATAGCTCACCAGATTGAAGTACCTGCAAGCAGGCACAGGGGCCGGGGGTTTGATCCTGGGCCTGCTGTGCTGGCCCCACCCCTGGGGCAAGCTTGGAGGCAATGGAGGCTGGGTATAGCGGTGCACACCTGTAATCCCAGCTCTTGGGAGGCTGTAAATAGGTGTATCACTATGAGTCTGATCTAGTAATAAGACCCTGAACACTCTGTAGACCCTTCCCTAAAATTAAAAGTAAAATTTTAATGGCACACAGAAGTCGCCATACCATATTGGATATCTACACTGACCAGCTCTTTTGATATCAAATCCTAGATCATCCATCACTCTACATTTTAGTGGTTAAGTCAACAGGCATCACAGCATTCTCAAAATCAAAGTCATTTAAACTGTAAGTGGGCCAGCCAAATTGCTCAGCAGATTAAAGCACCTGCTTAGGCAGACTCAGCAGCTTAGGCCTGGGTTCGATCTCTGTGGTGTGCTGGGCCCAACCAAGGGCATGCTGAGATGGTGACTGAGACTGGGCATGGTGGTGGTGTGACCCTATTAGCCCAGAATGTGGAGGCTGAAAAACAGGAGGATCACCATGAGTCTGATCTGCATGGTGAGACCCCCAAAACAAAACAAAACAAAACAAAACAAAAAAACCCAAAAAACTAACTGTAACTAAGAAACAGATCCCCTAGTTTTTTTTGTTTTGTTTTGTTTTGTTTTTTTTTGGTAGGGTGGGGAGAGACCAAAATTTCAGAAGTGTTCTCTCCAAAGACATCACTTCCAAATGTTACGAAGTAGACATCCGCACACATCTGTATATATAAATCAATGCTGCTAACACAGCTGTCCTGATAGTGATGTTACCAATGTGAGGCTGGGGGTGGAGGTTAGGCCAGCACAGATTTAGCCTATCAAGGCCTGCATTAGATCTCCAGCATGAAAACCAAACCACCCTCCCCCCTCAATCAAGCCAAATACTTAGGCACCATATGGGAGCTGGCTCATCTAACTGTTCCAGTAAGGTAGGAGGTGTTAGATCCACAGCGGGTGATGTGAGCTGCCACAAGGACCCACAGCTAACCAACCACACAGCCTGACCAAATGCAGGCAGTTGGGCTTCCAAGATTAAGATGCACTACAAAGCCATAGTTTATGGAATGAGTGGTTTGGCTCGCAATAGCCTGCATGTCATACCTCACATGGGTCTTCTCCTTAAATTGCTTTTTTTTTTGGAGTAGGAAAGATACATTATTATGTCCACCCCTTTATTGGGGTGGACATGAGCACACAAGTCCAGGATAAAACTACTAACATGAGCCCATCTGTGGCACCGTGTGGGGACACATGGGGCAGCACGGCTGGCCCCACCCCTGCCACCAGCAGCAGAGGGTCCTGGTTGGGGATGGGATTGGGGCTGGAGGTTGGATTATGGAGGAATCATCTAAGACCACTACTGGGCTGAGTCCCCTTTAACCGAGGCATGACAGGTGTTACAGCCTAAATAAAAACACAAGAATACATGGGCTCCTGTGAGGTTGGAAGTGGTGTGGATGGGCGGGAGGGTGCAGTGGGGTGGAGTCAGCCTAGCTGTCCTCATGCACGTTGGGGTTGTCCATCTGTACCACTTTATGTGGTGGCACCGAGCTCTCACTCTCCACTTCCACCTATTCCTGGTCCTTCTTCTTGTCCCATTGCTGATGTAAGTAGCATAGGATATTTGGCTTTTCTGTCACAATGACTCTTCCTGCAGGGTACTCTGCATAGGCAGGTAGGCAGAGGGGCATCACTTCGAAGCCTTGTACCAAGTCAGCATGGAATCGGCTACAACTGCTTTTGTCCACAGGCGATCCTTTCAGAGTCTGCCATCCTGTTCCCTGTCGCTGGCTGAGCAGCCACAGCACAGTGACTTCCCCAAGTTACTTTTGCTCTGTGTAACTTGCACAATTATTCCCGAGAACCTTTCACTCTGCCCAGTTGAATCCCCAGGGCAGGTTTGTGTAGCTCCACAGCCTTCCCGTCTTCCTACCCAAGCCTTCTCAGCGCTCAAACAAGATGAATCAAAAACCAATTTTTAGCTCCTATCACATCAGGGAAATACTTAGGAAATTCATGGTATCTTGCCCTCTCTAGGCTGAGACTTTGCAAATAAGAGGCTGAAGGCTCTTTTAAGATTCTAAGCTTAAAAATTTGTCAAGAAAAAAAGAACTACGTGTAGGTGGAATTGTCTGCAGTCATTCCTGGCCAGCCCCCTTCCAGGTGGGCCGGTCACTTAAATTGCATGCTCCCTGCCTTTTCATCTGTAAAAACTACCTGTGCAAAAACAAAAATAAAAACCAAACCCTAGTTGTGGGTGGGTAGCTGCAGGAGCAGTCACAAAGAATTCCTGAATCCTGAACAAATCCTGCTCACTAAAGCCATTTTTTTCCCTCAGTTTAAAGAAATGATTGTTATTGACCCTCAAAGCATTAAGCAGAACTTGAGATGATGTGCTCTTAAAGGGTATGTGCTGGGCTCCTGTAATCCTAGCTGTCTGAGAGGCTGAGGCAGGAAGGTCTCGAGTTTGAGGCTGGCCTAGGCAATTTAGCCATACCTTATTTTAGAGAAATAAAACGAGCTAGGGACCTAACCTCAGGGCTCACTGCCTTCACTTCCTAGGACTAGGGGGAAAAAGTTGAAAATCTGGTAACAGTCCATCAGCAGTGTTGTAGAGAAATACTAAGTACATAGAAAGCAAATTAAATATCATATGCCTTTCACTGAGCAATTGCAACCACAGGAACTGAGACATGCTTACATAATCCAAAGATGTACATTCAAGCACTAATTGGATTATGAAATTAGAAACTCAGTGTCCCTCAGCTAGCTAACGACTCGTTCAGAGTCTGCAGGGTATGAAACATCACCTACTGGTGCTAATATGGACAAGTTCACATATCTTAAGTGTGAAGTATAGATGAGTAGGTAAGAATCCGTTTTGCATAGTAAGTAGGGGAAATATGAATATTCATTAAGTGTGTAGGAAGTTAAAAAAAAAAACCTAGAAAAGCAAACAAGAAAAATAGTAAAACAAGATGGATAGAAGAGAATCATAATTACATTTAAAAGCCCCTTTTTGCTTTTTTGTGGTATCAGGGATGGAACCCAGGGTGGTGGGGCTACTAGGCATATCACCAGTTCTCTTTATTTAAAAACTTTTGAGACAAGAGTGTTGCAAAGTTGTGCAGCTTAGCCTTAAACTCACAATCCTCCTGCCTCAGCCTCCGATGTGGCTACAATTAGACTGGTGATGCCACACCTTGCAAAGAATACAAGCTAGCTTCAGCCTCTCAATCATCTTTAAATCCATTCCCTTTCCTGCTGCATCAGAGATCAGTAAAAACTGTGCATGGTATTTCAATAACTTGTCAAGGGCTGGCAACAAAAGAATGCTTGCTTTATCTGTGCCCAGGCCACTGCTCAGCATGGCCAGAACCTAGAGCCAGGGGACGCTGTCCTTCACTCCTCGGGTTCTTCAGTGGCTTTTGCACCTGTTTCTCCTCCTCCTTCTTCACTGGTGCCTGCAAAATGCAAATGACTGAGTCGCCCACATCTGTAATCCCTTTACAGGGAAAGTGGCTCAGTAGGGAACTTATAGTTGATATCGTGTAGCCAGTACTGCCTGGGAGGTATTTTTTCATACTCAGAAAAACTTCAGCAGACATTTGAAATCATGATAGGTGGTCTCAAACCCAACCCCATTGCCCTCAATCTGTAGCTCAACAGATGAATGAAACCCCCCTCCAGATCAGAAGATACAACACTGCCAAGCACCAAGAGGCATCTCTTTCTTCCCTCCCGAGCAGGTCCCAAGTTATTTCTTGACAATTTTACTACCTTAGCCTACATCCCTAAATCTAGTTTGGGCTTGCCCCATTTTTGAACTTGAGTTTTTCAGAGTGGTCCTAACAGTCTGTATCCCACCTATAGTTGCTGAACTCTTGATCAACATTTGGCATTCTCTGGTTTTTCCAGTTTAACTACAGTTGGGGGAGTGTCTGAGGCTTTAATATGCATTTTCCTACTAAAAAAACCTAGTGCCTTTTGCTTAATGGTGATACAGACGTCTTTTGTGCTGCATGTACGAAAGCCTCTTACCTATATTTTTAAAGAATTTTTTTAAAGAATGTTTATTTTATTTTCTTGTTTCAGAACTTTTATTTATTTTTATGGCTGGCTCAGCCTACCCTGAGGGCAGGGCTGGCGCAGCATGTGGTGCCAGGAATCAAACTGCGGTCCCTGCAGCCGCCCAAGCTTTCCTAAGCAGGAGCTTTAGACCACTGAGCCATCCTGCCAGGCCCCTCTTACCTATTTTTCTAGTGCGTTATTTTCATTAGATATCTGTGGAGTTTTAATAAAACATTTAGATAAGAGATTTCTGTTGTAGAAACAAACGGGTTTTCTCGATGCTGTTTGAGTATCTCTAACTCCCTTTATCCTGGTCCCAAATTTAGCAATGACCCTTTGGGGCAACAATGTAGTAAACTTCAGGCAGCCTCTGTATTCTTTGTGCTGGGAAATCTGCTAGCTACTGAACACGTTTAAAAAAAAAAAAAAAAAAAAAAAAAAAAAAAAAAAAAAAAAAAAGTGACCAGGAATGCTGTTTTGGAATGAGACTCGTTCTACAAGGCTGCCTCCAAAATCAATGAGCTTGGTGACCTTAGGCAACTTATTTGATCTATTTTAGCCTGTTTCCTCATGGGGAAAATGGAGCCAATACTGTTTCATTGTGTGTAGCGGGCTGTGCCCAGGGGCTACATGCAGAGGCAGTTAGTGAATGGCAGCTGTTATCGAGCACAAGACATCCATTCCCATTAGGAGCTGTGACTTTCTGACTATGGAGTAAAAACTTTGGATAAGGTTGGAATTTTGTCTTTGTGATTCTCTTCATCTTAACACCTCTAAGGCAGCCGTGAAAGATGATTCTTTGATAAATACTCCTAGGGAAGGAAATTTAAAAAAGAAAGACATACATTCAAGCTGGATCCAAGAACCTGTACTGGATCCAAGAAGAAAAGCACTCTGTCAGATAGAGGGAAGTTTCTACATTCGCCCTCTTACCTCCTGCAAAGGCAATAGTCTACGGACCATAGTTCCTGGGCACAGCCCATAATATCACCACCATTTCAGAGCCCAAAGCAGGGTGGGGACAGCATTGTGACTTGATCTTGGTTTTGAGTCACCAGGCAGCCACCTAGTGGCCTTTCAAGCCTTAGTATAACTTATTTTTTAATCATTATTATTTTTTTCAAAACAGGGTCTATTTGTAGTCCAACTTGGTCTTGAACTTTAAGTGATCTTCCTGCCTCAGGCTCCTAAGTGCTGGGAGGGCAGGAGTATGCTACCACACCCAGCTTGAGCATAATTTAGTATGGGCCCTTCCTTCAAAATCACTTACTGGTCACCTCATTTCTATTTTTTTGTCTTTTTGAGACAGGGTCTCATTATGCAGTTCAGGCTGGCCTTGGGCTCACTTTTGTAGCCCAGGCTGATCTTGAACTTATACCAGTCCTCCTGCCTCAGCCTCCCAAGTGCTGGGATTACAGGCGTGCGCCACCACACCAGGCATTTTTTTTCACCATTTCTAGAGAAATATCGCACTCCCTGGGCTTGGATGGCATCCAAAGCTTCTGGCCTGGTTCCAAACACCGCTGAAGTCCCCTTTGCAATTGTTTTGTTCTATTGAGACTTCACTCCCCAACACTGCAACAACTAGCTGCACCTGAAATGTGGCTAATTTAGGAACTCATTTTTTTTTTCCAATATAAAAAATACCATCACATGATTCAATTACCACAAGAACTTTTTTGTTTGCTGATGCTAGAGATCGAACCCAGGACCTGACACAGGATAGGAACTCTACCACTGAAGTCCATTAGCAGCCCTTTAAAAAAAACTTGAGGAGTCCGGCGGGATGGCTCAGTGGTCTAAAGCGCCTGCTTGGGGAAGCTTGGGCGGCTTCAGGGACTGCGGTTCAATCCCCGGCACCACATGCTGAGCCAGCCCTGCCCTCGGGGCAGGCTGAGCTGGCAGTAAAAATGAGTGAATAAAAACAAAGATTCTGAAATAAGAATAAAAATTAAAAAAAAAAAAAAAACAAAAAAACTTGACACAGGCCTGGACTTGCAATCCTCCTGCCTCAGCCTCCTGGACAGCTGGGATGACAGGTACACATCACTTACCACAGCTTGCAAAACTTTTAAGTACCTTGAAACTAAAACCAGTTTTCAACCAGAAATTTTGTGAAGTATTGAGATAAGCTTTAAGTGGAAGGGGGCTGTGGAGATAGCTCTGTGGCACATGTTCCTGCCTGGCAAGTGCAAGATCATGAGTTCAAACCCCAGTTCTGCAAAAAAAAAAAAAAAAAAAAAAAAAAAAATTGCAAAGCTTTAGGTGGAAAACACACACCAGACATCAAGGACTTTGTAATGAGCAAAAGATCACAAAACACTGAAAAATGCTGAGTAACTTGTTACACTGATCACATGTGAAATAATGTTGGGATATTCTAAAATTTCACACTTGGATTTCTTAACTGTGGCCACTGTAAAGCTGCTCTTCTTTCTAAGGCTGTGCCACCCTTACAGCTGGACCCCCAAGTTGGTTCACCGCAGATTCCCGCCTTTGATCCCTTTTCTCTGTGTGGGCCCCCTCCTCAGCTGAGCTACTTCTTCTCTTAAAGCCCTCTGTGGTTCCTTCTTATTCACAAAGGTTGCAGCCTTCTTTCCTACCACCTCTTCTTCTTTTTGAGGTACTGATGGTGGCCTCTGGGCTTCTACACAGGGCTGAATCCCACCTTTTTATTTAAAAAAATTGTTTTTAAATGTACTTACTACAGGATCTACAGGGTCTTACTACACAGATCGGACTGGTAGTGATCCTCCTGTTTTGTCCCCCAAGAGGGCTGAAATTGCCATCTCAGTGTGCCCTGGGGGCCAGGCTGGACCATACTCTGGGGTTCAAACCCAGGTGCCTGTATCTGCCTAAGCAGTTTTTTAAAATTTATTTTAACCAAGGCCTTGCTACCTTCCTACAGCCAGGCTCAAACTTGCCACTCTCCTGCGTCAGCCTACGAGGCTGATGAGCCTCTTCTTGTTCTCCAGACCTGAGCTGCACTGGCCTACTCGTCCTCAGGCCTCTGCCCTGCTGCCCCAACCTCTTTCCAGTACCAGCCCAGAGAACATCTCAGAAGTCCACCTCACATCAGGTCCTTTATGCATTTTCTCTCTGGCCCTCATGGGAGGCAGGAAGAGGAAGCCTATCGTTCCTGCCACGGCGCTTCCAGTGTGAGGTAGTGTTATACCGGGATGAGATGCTCTTCTGTCAATTGGTGCATGCGTGATTACCTGGTGGCTAGCTGGACCCACCTGGTTGGTCAGTTCCCAGGCCATTCAAATTCCATGTAGTCAGCACGGAGCATTTTCCCTTCCCTGGTGACATCTCTGCCTTAAGACCTCAGTGGTCACCTTGTTCTCCCAGCACCCTGCGGGCGCACAGGTCACCTCAGACATCTCCCTCCTAGCATTCTTTATCAGGGAAGCCCCACCTGCACTCTCTGATTTCTCTCCTCAGACTCCTTTCCTTGCCTTGGAATTCTGCGTAACAGTCAAGGTGCAAAAATTAGAACTTTGGCCATGTTCTTACTTGAAAATGATTGTGCTGTTTTCTTCTGGCTCTTAGAGGCTAATTTCCACACAAGGCTTCTCAGGTTGAGGACTGGACCCAAGGTGCACTTCCAGGCTCCCTGGACAGTGGCTATGCCTCACCCACCCCAGCCTCAGTCCTCTCCCAGCTATGTCTCATCTGGAACCCCAAAGCCTCCCAGCTGCCGTTCTACCAATGCCCCTGGCTCCTTCCTCCTTGGCATTTAGCACTCCTCCTAATACTCCCAGTGATGCCCACGGTTTACACTGGAGGGCAGGCAAGGAGTCCCGAAACAATCAGTAGCTTGGATGTCTACTCAAACTCAGCACTCATATGACAACCAAGCCCCCAAAGTTCGTTTTTATTCATCTGCTGAAACAGTGAAAATATTGAATCAAAAGAAAGCACCCAACAAGTCACAGTCCTTTAGTAAGTTACAGGAGTACTGCAAATCTTTACTGCACCAGCATCTCCCAGGTCAAGGTGGGGACAGAAAGATTACTCATCTGAGATGGCAGAAAGCAGTGTGCAATAGAGATTCGTCTATCCTTGCGGGCTCTGTGGGAACACACTCTCAGCGAGGTCTCTAAGGTTGCGGGCTCCTAAGGCTCCCTTAGGTAAGGAGGCTCCCCGTTACAATGTAGCAGCAGCAAGCCGGGTTACTCCGCAAACCTCAGGTAAACTAAGCCCACGTGGCTTTCCTTTTGCATCACAAACACTCTTTGTTACTTTTAAAAGACAATGTAACAAACCCTTGACAGTCCAGGCATGCAAAAGCAGTAAAACCTCTGATGGAACAGCACATCCGAGGAATTGTCAAACACCGTTAGAATGCTTGAAACATGAAAAGGTAAACCGAATATGGGGGTGCACACCTGTCATACCAGCACTCTGGGGGGTAGGCTGTGGCAGGAGGATCAGCAGTTCAAACCGTGCGTGGGAAAGTTCGCGAGACGCCGAGTTAAAATTAAAAAAAGAGCCGAGGACATAGCTCACGGCGAAAGCCTTGGGCTCAATCCCCAAGACCAAGACCAAAAAAAGGCTAACGCAACACATTCGTCGTCCTATTCAGCTCACCCGACCATGCTGAGCTCCCCGCGTCCCCGGTCAACGCGGGACACTGCGGGAGAGGTGCAGCTACTAACTCTCAACCCCCGGCAGCCGCGGTGGGCAGCCAGCCAACCTCTCGGCTGCGGGCGGACCAGGTCCCGCGCAGGAAGGGGCGGCGGCCGCGCTCGCGCGCACGTGGCCCGCGCGGCGCCCTCTTCGCTCTGCGCAGGCGCAGCCTGCCGGGACTCGCGGTCAAGGCGCGGATCCTTCCGCCGCCTCCTTTGTGTGGCGGAACGCACGAAATGGCCTATTTTTCCTAGCCCCAGTTAACCTCCTAGCCCAGCCCCGCTCGCCCCCAAGCTCCCACTGGAACAGGGCCGAGGGAGCGGGTGGGCGCGCAGCCGCTCGCGATCCCTGGGCCGCCGGCCCGCGCGCGGAAGGACGCGGCGGGCCGCAGGGCCGCGGCGCCATGTGTTCCTCCGCGCGCGGCCCGGAGGAGTCCTCGGCGCGGGTTTCGGGCGCCGGCCCGACGCGGCACTTTCGGAAAAGAGCGCCGTGCGCCGCCCGCGCGCGCCGAGAGTAGCGGGCCGCGTCAGCCCGGTCGGCCTCCAGGCGCCTCGCGCCCGCCCCCGCCGCCGCCGCCGCCGCCGCTCCCGAAGCTTTTCCAGGTCAGTGCGGGTCTGTGTGGGGCCCGGTTACCACCGGATGTGGAAGTTGATCTCTTCGCTGGTAAAAAATAATTCCACTTCCCCCGGAACCCAGATCATCCCCGCGATTTCCTGTTTATTGCATTAAGGCGCCGGGTTTCCGGGGCTCCCGGACCCGCGGATTCCGCGGGGGTCGGCGGGGTCGGCCCGGCGTCCGCTTCCCCCCGGCCGCCGCCGCCGCCGCCGCGCTTTGTCCCTGGCCCCGCGCGGGACATGGAGGCCGCAGACATGGAGGCGGCCGCGCCCGGGCGCGGGATGGGCCGGGCCGGGCCGGGGGCGGTGGGGCGGGCGGCAGCTGTCCGGCCCGCAGCCTGCTTTGTCCGGAGCCCGGGTCCGGCGAGCGCGCAGTCGCCCCGCGCGGCCGCTACCGCGGCCCCAGCCCGAGAGCTCGCCCGGGACGCGGGGCGCGCCGAGCGGGGACGCCGCTGGCCCCCTCGTCCGCAGCGGCCGCCCGCGCGATCGGCGCGTAGAGCGGGGCCCGCGGCCGGGGACCCACCCGGCCTCCAGGCCGCCTGCGGAGGACCGCGCCCGGGGCGAGGTGGAGTGCGAGCCTCGGCCTGGCTCTGTCCGGCCGGCGGAACTCCGCGCGGGGCCGGGCCGGGGCTGGGGCCCGGGGACTGCCGGAGGGTCCCGCGCCTTGGTCAGAGAGTTTTTAAGTTTTGTTTCTGGACTCTGGTTTGCGATCTCACATCAGGCAAGTTATTTTCTGTAAAGTTTTTTTTTTTTTTAAATTATTTGATTGCGGGAAAGAAAAAGATTAGATGGACTTTGTCAGTGCCCCTTATGGAGCAGCTTTGTCACCCCAGAGTTGAAAGTGCACCCCGAGGTGTTCTGTTAAAGTTAGTGACAAGAAGTTCTCATCTGCACGTAGCTTATCTCACGAGGGGCCACGACCTTGATTTAGGTTTTTTCTTTTTTTGAGGCAAATTCTTGTTCAGTCTAGTCTGCCTGTCCTTGAACTTGTAATCCTGCCTTGGCCCAAGGAGTGCTAGGCTTATAGGTGTGGTCGCAAGCCTGCTTTGATTTAAATTTCTTTTTGTTTTGTTTCTGATATAGGGTATTCTGTGTAGCACAGGCTGGCCTTGAACCCCATGTACAGCTCAGGCTGCACCCTGACGCTAGGCAATCCTCCTGCCTCAGCCTCCCAAGGGCTGAGATTATGGGCGAGTGCCACCACTCCCTGAGGTTTAAATTTCTTGCTACACACTTTGAATTTAAGACATCTAAAGATCCCTTTTTTTTTTTTTTGTCTTTTTGAGACAGGGTCTCGCTGTGCAGTTGAGGCTGGTCCTGAGCTCACTTTGTAGCCCAGGCTGGTCTCGAACTTGCACCAATCCTCCTGCCTCAGCCTCCCGAGTGCTGGCATTACAGGCGTGAGCCACCACGCCCGGCTCTAAAGATCCCTTTATCTCTTTCTTTAAGTAGTTTTTCAACAGAACCTCAAGTGCATGTGAACAAATGACAGACAAAAGTGGCATTGTTTTTTATAGCTACAAATCCTCCAAATGCCTGGTTTAATAGAAGACAGATTCTTAAATTTACTGCATTGGCCTCTTGTGTCACCATGTAACCTTTGGAAAACACAGATACTCTCCTACTTTTTTAAGTGCACAACTATGTCATCTGCTTTCACCATGTAGGTCAAGTCAGGGCATTGTGCAAGACTTTAAAAGTACAGATAAGAATGATAACTATACATTTTCTTTGGGCCCTTTTTTTTTTTTCCTTAAAAAAAATGGAATTTAGGCCAAGTGTGGTGGTGCATTCCTGTCATAGCAGCCCTCTTGGGAACCCCAGGCAGTTGATCACAAGTTCCAGCCCAACCCGGGCAATTTAGCAACTTGATGAAACCTTTTCTCAAAAAAGTTTTTATAAGAAGGGCTGCGGGGCATAGCTCAGTGCAAAGGCCCTTTGTTTAGTTTCCAGTACTGAAAAAAGAACTGAGATTTAGATGCGTAAATAGTTACATAGATAAAGATTACATAATTTGTGATGGTGGAGACTCAGGAATGTTTAGAGATATTATAAGTGATTAAATGTTTAGTTTCAGTGCATGTCTTTAATGTGCACAAAACATGAATTCTGTATTAGGTGTGCTTGTGAAAATTTGTGTGTAAATGGTATCAAAGCATTATGAGAACTGTAGAAAAATCCTTCAATGAAACCTTTGGTGAAACAGCAGCTTGACATAAATGGAGGGACACAGACCATTAGCTTTATCCAGTGGTCTGGAAGAATATGGGTTTCCTGGTGGGCTACAATTATACCACAGTGTATAAACTTCTAAGATACTTCAGTGTAATACTTTTGAACGGAGTTCAAATGTTTCCAGTTGTTTTGTGAACTCTAGTCTGAATCTGTCCCTCAGTAATTCTCCAGTTCCATCAACAGGAAGCATCTGGTCATTCTTTATGTAATTGTTAGAAAATGCCAGGTGTATTTTTAATGTTTGCTGTTTGTATGAAAATAGGCTGGATCTTGGTTAATTTTATTTGGACTTTACAACCCCTCCCCAGCCTTTCAATAGATAAAGCAAATGTGCTATTAGGAATTTAGGGAAAAAAAAGAATTTAGAATTTTTTTTTTCCCCCCTTATGGAACTGTGGTTTGAACCCAGAGCCTTCACACTGAGCTGCATCCCCAGACAGCCAGCCTTTTTTATTTTATTTTGAGACAGTAGTTTTGCTAAGTTGCCTCAGCTAGCCTTTAAGGTAGGCCTCTCGTCTCAACCCCTGGGATTACAGCCATGTATGTGTCCCAAGCCTCAATTGTTCCATGATATTTTATGGTGGCTTTTGAGGCAGGCTGGCCTCAAACTGGGGTGTCTTCTGCCTCAGCCTCCTGAGTGCTGGGATTGCACCTATACGCCACCAGGCCCGGCTGTTTAATGGTACTTTGAGTCATGAATTCATTCTTTTTGTTTGTTTGTTTCAAAACTTTTGTTTATTTATTTATATTTATGGCCAGCTCAGCCTGCCCTGAGGGCAGGGCTGGGGCAGCATGTGGTGCGGGGATCGAACCGTGGTCCCTGCAGCCGTCTAAGCTTTCCTAAGCAGGCGCTTTAGACCACTGAGCCATCCTGCCGGGTCTCATGAATTCATTCTTGAGAGGAGGTGAACCCCTTATGTAGTTCCCCTTTGCAGGTTCCGCTTTGCACATGTAGCCTGAGTGCAGATGAGCTGGCTGATGGATGGCTTCCATCTCCTTTCTCTCACTTAGCTTGCCCTGAGAAAGAAACCCAGACATGATGTTTAACTTGGTTTCCTTTTTCTTTTCTTTTTGTGGTCCCTTTTTTCTTTTTGTGGATAGAAGCAGAGCCTGACACATAGTCGGTGGGAACAAGCAGCTCTGCACTGAGTGTCAGTGCTGCCCAGCCTTTTCTAAGTTTTAGTTTGAGGCAGCATTGGGGAACTTGCCCAGGCTGGCTTTGAGCGTGCGGTTCCCTTACGTAGCTTCCTGAGTTGCGGGGATAACCACAGGTGTGTGGAGCAGGCCTGGCTGGTTTCCTCCTGGCTCTTCTAAGTTAACAGATAGTTGGGCATATTTTTCTGGTCCAGTATGGTAATTTTATGTATGTATCAGTGTGAAATGTTCAAATGAAGGCAATTAGCATTCCTGTCTCAGACATCATTTCTTTATTTTGGAGATCTTTGAACCCTTTTTTATAATATAAATAATAAATTATAAACCGCAGTTATCCTATTTAGGGCAAGTTAGTTTTTTAACGAATATTATTCCATTGGCCTTAGTTTTTCAACAAGTAATCATGTTTCTGTAGCACAGATGTCTTTGAAGAGTTTTCTTTTCAGTGGGACCGAGTGCCCCTCCCCCAGTCCCCATTATACCAAGAGGTATTTCTGTGGCTAGATGAGATTAGTATGAGGGCCTCTATACTGACAGTGTTGCTGCCTTGGTGTTCTGGTGTTCAGCTGTCACGTCAGTTTGCTGGGATAGTTCACCTTTGTTTGGGCTGACTACATTTTGACGTGAGTGTAGAGGTGTGGGCCTAGGCTTCAAGTAGTTTCTCCAATACAGATAAACTGGGGCAGGCCATTGACAGTTTCAGATCTAGAAATCTCAGAGGCTTAGCCTTAGTTCTTGTACCTTTTACTAGAAACTATTATCTTTTAACAAGAACCTCGTGCATTAGACAATGTACGAAGATGATAATTTTAGCGTTAATATTAGTCACATGTTATACTTCTATATACTTTTTCTGAAAGCAAAATGATTAAGTAGTGGAACTGCATGTGTGTAAAGTGTTGGTCCTGTTGCACTTTGTACTGGTTGTTATGCCACCAATACTGTATCAGCATCCTATCTAGCTGGTAGGGGTCCCTGTATCTCTCCCTCAATTTGATACTATATTACAGTTTCTTGTAGATTACTTAAAGCAACAGAACAGCAACAAAAATGGGCACACAAAACTTAAGTAGGGAGGGACCCGGGCTCCTTTGATGAAGTTCCCAAGGTCATAGACACTAGGTTTAACCTCACCAAGCTGTAGAGCACCTGTGAACCTTGGCTGTGGGAGAAAGGGAAATGAGGACATGCTGAAAACTGGGGTGTTTGGCCTAAAGAAGAGAAGCTCCTGTAAGAAGTAATGGCAACTTTGTTTGGGGCTCTGTCTAAAAGGTTGAATCTGACCAGAAAAGACAGGATCAAAGAAAGGGTAGAAATTGGAGGCAGATTGCAACAGTGTTCTGAGAGGAATTTCCTCTGAATTGCAAAAGTGAAATGGATTATTTTGGGTGGTAGGCTTTTTCCAACCCCTGGTAAGTGTCTGAGTTGGGAATTCAAGGGTAGAAGAGCTGATGTGTTGAAAGAGAACTTAGCTAAGATTTATAGAATGTCTGAGGTTACTGGAGTTAAGAGTAAAGCTAACTGAAACACTTGAGCTTCATTGTATCATAATTTTTACTTTCTTAAATAGTGTACTGTTTTTTTTAACACAAGATCTCACTTATGTAGTCCAGACCAACCTTGAGCTCATAGTCCTGTCTCAGACTACTGAGTGCTGGGATTACAGGCATGTGGCACCACACCTGCTGAGAAATAAGTATTAGGTAAGTGGGTTCTTGATAAAGAGTTCTAAATTAACATTGTAATTTGGCAGAGTAAAGCCTTAAAAATGGGACACACCCTCTTGCTGGGCATGATGGCACATGCTTATAATCCTAGCACTTGGGAGGCAGAGGAAGGAGGATTCTTGAGAGTTTAAGGCCAGCCTGAGCTACATAGGGAGACCCTGTTTTTTGTTGTTGTTGTTTGTTTTTTGAAGGACATACTTCTGACATGCACCTTTCCATTTAAAGGGATTGGTCTTGATGTAATAAAGGTCTTTGTGAAGTGTATCAGTAGTAATATGGTTGATAGTAGAGAGTTGTGTGTGTTTGATAGTCGTAGCTCCTGTGTGACAGAGCTTAGCATGTGCTAGACCTTGGAGGCACACACACCCAGAAGAACCAACCAAACAAAAGAACTATTACACTTTTAGCCCCTGTAGCAGTCCTAGAAGTGGATCATTAGTTGGCCCATTTTCCAGAAGGCAGTACTGTGGCATAAAGAAATGAAGAAGCTAGGACTTGACTCCAGCCAGTGCACTGAGAGCGAGTGCTCCTGGTCACTGCACTCTAAGTACTAAATGTCTCCCCGTGGTGTCAGGGCACGCCCCTAAATGGGGTGCTTCTTTATGAAAGACTATCAAAGCGGTGATGCTAAAAGAATGCAGAATGAGAGATGTCTTGGTGTATGTGAGCGAAAAGGCAGATTGAAGCCCAGGGTGTATTTTGTTAAAGAGCATGCACCAAATGGTGATGTGTACAGAGCTAAAGATATTTATGGAAGCAAATGCATTTGGATTTTATACTATGCAATTTATGTAAATGGATTTGAGGATTGTGTATAAAAGAGAATTTGTAAGTGCAGGAAATTTTTTTTAAAAGTTTGATTCCTTACATTTTAGAAGTATAAATTAGAGAAAATAACAATGACTCCTACCATCCACCTTATCATAATTAGCAATTGCTGTATTTTCATGTCATACATAATATTTTATTTTATTTTATTTTATTATTATTATTATTTTTGGTGGGACTGGGGTTCAAACTCATGACCTTGCACTTGCCAGGCAGGCATTTGTGCCACGGAGCTATCTCCCCAGCCCCCATACATAATATTTTAAATATTAATCCCAGTTAAGTGTATATGATGTTAGGCAATTGACTTAATCTCTTTTTTTTTTTTTTTTTTTGTGGGACCAGGGTTCGAACTCACGACCTTGCACTTGCCCAGCAGGCATTTGTGCCTCGGAGCTATCTCCCAAACCCCCTACTTAATCTCTTTGTTCCTTAGTTTTTTTTCTCTGGAAGATGAATATTATAGTACCTGTCTTCTGATGGGAAGGATTAATGATTTACTACATAGTATATAAAGTGATCTAAGTAGCCGGGCGTGGTGGCTCATGCCTGTAATGCCAACACTCGGGAGGCTGAGGCAGGAGGGTTGGTGCAAGTTCGAGACCAGCCTGGGCTACAGAAGTGAGCTCAAGGCCAGCCTTAACTGCATAGTGAGACCCTGTCTCAAAAAAGACCAAAAAAAAAAAAGGTGATCCAAATGCTCAACACCTAGTTAATAGTTCTCTGAATGCCAGGAATTGCTGCTGTAGGGTCACAGTTTGCCATTCAAAATCCTTGGGGTTTAATAGTTTGAGAATTAAATTTTTTGGACCTAGGTATCGTGTACACTTATAATCTTGGTGTTCTTTTTTTGTTGTTGTTGTCTTTGTGAGACAGGGTCTCGCTATGCAGTTTAAGCTGGCTGTGAACTCACTTTTGTTGATCTTGAACTCGAATCAGTCCTCTAGCCTCTGCTTCCCAAGTGCTCAATCCTGGTATTCTTGAGAGGCTGAAGCAAGAGGAGCCCACTTGGTGGCTAAAGACCTTGTCTCAAAGGAAAAATAAAGAGTGATGGGTTCAGCAGTCTGAAGTGCCTGCTTAGAAAAGCATAGGCAGTCCCCAGCACCATATGCTGCATCAGCCCCACCCCCAGGGCAGGCTGTGCTGGTCATAATACAAAAAAAAAAAAAAATCTATGAAGAATGGGCCAGATCCACTGCAGTAGTTTTCTTCAGTAGTTATTATGTCTCCAGGAGAATGCATGAACTGTTAGGCTAAAGGGGACAGACTATCAGTAGTTTCATGTCAGTACACGGAATGTTTTACTACCAAATGAATGATTTTGAGGCGCAGGTTTTTTTTTTTTGGTGTGTGTGTTTTTTGTTTTTTGCTGTTTTGTTTTTAGAATTGCATGTAAAGAATATTTAGATGGGGCCAGGGAAATAGCTCAGTAGAATAAGCACTTGCCTGGCAAGTGCAGCAGGGTCCTGAGTTCAATCTCCGGTACTGCAAAAAACAATATGTAGAATATTTATTCAAGTTTGAGGCCCACTTTATTTTCATATTAAAACATCATTTATGGTGTTACGTACCTTCGTAGCGCATGGTAGGTTTAAGTACTTAAAACAATGGAAGTGCCCACTTATACCGCCTCTGATTTATTTATTTTTGGATTTTAAGGAAGAGTCTACAAGGTGTTTAGGGTCTCACTGCTAGATTGGATTTGTAGTGATCCGCCTGTTTACAGCCTCCCAAGAGCTGGGATTACAGGTGCGCGCCACCACGCCCAATCTCAGTTGTGTCTAACCCCCCTGGGCCTGCATGCCTGGGGCCCCTGCACCTACCTCCTGATTTTAATTCTGTTGTTTAAAAACATGCTAAACCCACGGGCACTGCGAGTTCCGTTATGCCTTTTTTCCCCTAGGAGAAGCTTGAGAGTTCCTGTAGCCCAGTTAAGGAACTTATGTTCCATACTTGGCCTTGGAGGCTGGCTACTCCCCTCCTGGGTTAACTGCAGCAGTCAGTGATCAGTCACTCCAAGGAGGCCATCAGGACTCTCTTTCCCACTTTCCATCCTGTGGTGTTTTTCTGTGGGTGTTCCTTAGTACTTTGCTTACTCTCTCCAGGCTGCGGAGCTATTTCAAGGGCTAGGTCTGTGCACCAGGTTCCAATTACACCAAAGCTTTTGCCTGTGCAGCCCTTCTGGCTGTGACCTTGTCTCTGTTACTCTGTGACTCTCCACTGACCCAGCATCCAAGCAGAGCAAACAGATTGCTAAGCTGACTGGGGAGAGGGCAGGGGGAGTGGTTGAGGGATGGCATAGTTCACAGGAATGGAGTGGCTGCCCTTAGGGAAGAAACTGGACAGCTAGCAGGCTCAATCCCTCCTCTGTCCAGAGCAGTAGAATAAACATGAAGAGCAGAGAGTGGGAGAGAAATGGTTCAGCTGAGAGCTCTTGAACCAAATGGGAGAGGAAAAGCAAGGTTAAAAAAAAAAAAAAAAACACCTGGGGAGAGCAGAGCAGGCCACTCTGAGGAAAGCCATGACAGCCTACCCTGCTCCTGTCGCCTTATGTGGTCCTATGAAAGTACTTGTATAGCAGCCCATCTCCAGCCTCACCTTAATCTTAGCCTTTTTAGCTTTTGGAGCTGTGAAGAAGTACATGTTTCTTGTTTATGAGCCACTACTTTGCTTTATTTTTTGAGATGGGCTCATTTTGTAGCCCAGACTAGCCTTGAATTTGTGGCAGTACTGCCTCAGTTTCCAAGTGCTGAGGTTACAGGTGTGCACCACTATGTCTGGCATACAACACTTGGTTTATGGTGTTTTCTTTATGCAGCTCAGATGCTTAGCTTGTCCTGCTGTTTTATTTTTTTAATTTTATTTATTTATTTTGTCTTTTTTGAGACAGGGTCTCGCTATGCAGTTGAGGCTGGCCTTGAGCTCACTTTTGTAGTCCAGGCTGGTCTTGAACTTGCACCAATCCTCCTGCCTCAGCCTCCGAGTGCTGGGATTACAGGCGTGCGCCACCACGCCCAGCTTCTGCTGTGTTTTAGATGGAGCCTGAACCTTGACATTGGCCACATCTTTACTATTATTGGGCTCCTATTGTCAAATCTTCCATTGATTTTCTTTGTTAGGAGCTGAAGCATGTGTATGGAGGCAGTTGGATAACTATACTTTCTTGGCTATACAAGTTCATTCTGAATGGTCCCAAATGGGCACTATTTCATGGTAATCATCTTATTAATATAGTACTTTTCTTTTTTTTTTTTTTGTCTTTTTGAGACAGGGTCTCGCTGTGCAGTTGAGGCTGGTCCTGTGCTCACTTTTGTAGCCCAGGCTGGTCTCGAACTCGCACCAATCCTCCTGCCTCAGCCTCCCAAGTGCTGGGATTACAGGCGTGAGCCACCACGCCCGACTTAATATAGTACTTTTCTTTGTCTTAGAATTTGTTTTCCTCTTTAACTCTGAATAGGTGTCATTCACTTCTGCTTACTGAAGAAATATGGGATATAAGTTTACACATTTTTGTTTTCCTGTTTTTTTTTTTTTTTTTTT
>PVJA010012131.1:0-40204 GCA_004027025.1 Myocastor coypus
AAAAAAAAAAAAAAAAAAAAAAAAAAAAAAGGGGAAAAGAAAAAAAAAAGCAATGTTGATTGAATGCGTGAATGTTTAATTGTTTGATCAATCTTATATACCTATACATATTAATCTAAACTGGTCCGATGATGAAAATATGTAATATAATCATTGTTAAATTTATACAATAAAAATATTAAATCAAAAAAAAAAAAGAAAGAAAGAAAAAAGAAATGGCTTGTAAAACGAGTCAGGAAAGGTACAGAGAATGCCAGCCAATGTATAGTCAGAACCCCTTAGGCATTCTGTATCAGAGATTCTTGTCAGAGCTTGGAAGACCACAATGTTAACATAAATCCTGGTGGTAAAGACCAAACATAAAAGGTTTCTACTGGGAAGACTGCATTGGCTGTTGGACTCTAGACAATGTGTGTTGTGGTTTAGCATAAAGTTTATCTGCATTTTGCTTGTGTCCAGAATCTTTACTTGAAACTGAGATTAAGGGTGACAGACTAATTAAATCTGACAGAAGAAATTTCAAGGCAGTCAAATATTGAGACAGTGGCATGGCAACTGTTGGGGTATGTTAGCCAGATTTATGAGAATGAAGAACAAAGAATCTAGCAAGATGATTTAAAAATGCTATGAGTTTGGCCAGAAAGTAAACTCAAGTAAAGCTGTGGACTGTAAAGTTAGAGCAAAGGAGATACTGATTGCTGATAAGAACAGAATAGAAAACATGGCCTGAGGGCATCAGAAGAAGCAGCAGGACTCCACTCTTTGTAGTCTTAAAATTGCAAGTGTGAAAGACTTTGAGAAGAAAGCCACGGAGGACCATGGTCCAGAATTGTGGCCATGATCTAGAATAGTTGTAGCGTAGAAAATTTGTTCCTCAGAACTGGACTCCAAGTACCCAGTGATCTAGGCACTCAACCCTTACAACTAGGAGGAATAGAAGCATGGCTACTGCTCCTGCTGGCACCAGATCTTGGCATCACTTCTGTGGAGCTGGTTTTATGTGCATGCAAAATGGAAGAGTTGTTGCGTAAGGAAGACTTCCACACAAACTTCAGAAGGCCTGCGAAGCCAATCAGTGTGCCCTTGAGAGGGCTGTGTGTGAATGTGAAGCCAAAGGTACAGTAGAGACCTGAGACATTTGGAGAGGCCAAGAGTGTGGGTTGTCTAAGAACACTACAAGGAGGAAGCAGCCAAAGATACAAGCCGTGGAAGCTAAAACCACTCTAAGTGTCATAGGGGCAGAGCCACCTAAGTCCTTTGGAATTTCCATCTTGGCACAGATTACCCTAGATGTGGCACATAAATATAAAACTTATTGTCTGCACTGCTGGACTGTGGACTTGCTTTAGTTCCATTCCTTTGTACTCCTGTTTGTAAATTTTGAATGAAAATTCTGTCTTGTGCCATTGAGTGCTAGAAGTGTTTAGGGGCTCACAGCTGAGAGTTTGCCTTAAATCTCAGAGGAGACTTGGTACTCAAACTTTTCAGCAATGCTGACTCTGTTAGGACCTTGGCAACTCTTAAGAGATGGACTGAATGCCATTTGCATAAAGGGATATAGAGCAGTCTTTGGGGAACTGAAGCAGAATGCTATGGGTTGTGCCTAGATGCTACCTTAAAGTCTCATGCAGCCATATGGGATGGTCTTTTTCAGAAATAGTTGAATGTAGAGCAATGCTGTGATTAAGGCTGGGTGATTTTTGGATCACTTCACTGATGTATTGGCACCATCCTGATCTCAGCAGTGTGAATAAGATAAAAAGGGCACAAGCCTTGCAATCCATAAATATGGTATTTTTTGTGTGTGTCACATTTTTAAATTTCACCTAGCAGTTTTTCATAGTTTCTATTAGTACTGTAATTATTTAAAAAAATTATTCCTAATTATATCCTACTGCTCATGCTATCATATCATTTAAAAATTTCTATTTCTGATTGATCATTGCTAATATATCAAAATAAAATTCCTTCTTACATAATGATCTTAAAGCTTTGATAAATCCAATTATTAAATCTAATAGTCATTTTGTAGACTCCATAGAATTTCCTGTGTAATTTTGTTCCTGGATATAGACAACCTTTTTTTTTCTAATCCATATGTTTCTTACTTTGCTTTCTGGATTATTACATTGATTAGACATTCCATTATACTGCTCAATAGAAATAAGGGTGGAAATTTGTGGAGGACCACAAATTCAAGGAGCAGCTTTCCTTGAAAGAAAAGTGACAGTCTCCATTTTGACTGAGCCTGACCCTATTTCCTCATATTGAAATGTACAGAGCCAGCTAGGACTTCTCATTATCCTTTCAATTGGCCTTAAGTGGTGTATATTGGTCTAGCTGAGGTGCTGGTGGTAATTTCTGAATATGGCACACGTGTTTCCCTGATAACAGGATGAAGACCCAATGCTCCATGGTGTCAGCTGGGATCGAGCCTCGAGATAGAGGCTATGACTTCCTGGGGCTTGAAAGATTACACATCAGAGCTGAAGCACCAAAGTATTAGATACTATCTCAATAGCATAATACAAATTACTTTCTCTGCATATCCTCTCTGAATATGGTGAAGATGAATGCAGGCCTCCTACCTAGCCCAGCTCACAGTGCTCACCTTCCCACAATTCCCTTTCACAAGCCACTCCCCTTTCTTCAATGAATAAAACCCAAGTGTAGCCCTGGGTCACTCTCTTGGTTCTAGAAAGCCATCTTCATGGCTGGACTTAGAGCACCTGGGTTCCCCAATAATTATATATATATATATATATATATATATATATATATATGTCTTAATGTCTTTGTTATTGCCGTGGGTTGTGCTGGGAGTGGTAGATTGGAATTAACTTGGTGGAATTCCAATAACATGGTTTTAGGATTTTAAGTTTAGACTTCTTGGGCCGAGAGGAGAACCAGCAAGGGGCTCCAACAGAAATTCTCTTTTTGCTCCCAATCTTAAAGGGGATGCAGTCAGTTTGTCATTATTCTATATAACAATTATAGGTTTTTCATAAATGGTCTTCACTGAATGGTGAAGTTATTGTCTATCTTAGGTTGTCAAGATACACACACATTTGATCAATCTTATATACCTATATGTATTAATCTAAACTGATCCGATGATGAAAATATGTAATATAACCATTGTTAAATTTAAACAATAAAAGAATTGAAAAAAAAAAAAAACAAAAAAAAAAAAAAAAAAACAAAAACCCCCCCCAAAAGCCTTCAGATACACAAATGCAAAAAAAAAAAAAAAAAGATACACACACACATCTCTAATTCTAAAAAAGAATCCTGTGTTGTCAGTATGAATTTATGTATGAATATTAAAGCAAGTAGCCTTCCTGGAATAAACTCCAGTCACAATGTATGTTATCATTTTAAGTATTAGAGTGGATTTACATCTTTCCTTTTCACCCCCCTCACCCACATTTTCCATGTAGCTACCATAAACTCAAGCTTTCTAAAACTAGCCTCTTTCCTCTACCAAATGATAAACGGTAATGTCATACCAACTCATTAATTTCTTTAATGCTTGTGTGTGTGTGTGTGTTACCAGAAGTCGAACTTAGGACCTTGAGCTTGCCAGGCAGGTGCTTACACTGCTGGGCTATATTCCCGGCCCAAACCCACAATTTTTGAATTAAATCTCTCTGATATATCTGTTTTAGAAATGAATACATAGAACTGAGCCACATAGATGAAAATCTTTTACTCATAAATCTGAAATCTAAGAAAAAAATGATTGGGAGTTAGGCAGGTGAAGAGAAAAGTCTACATCAATAAGGTAAAAGTTTGTGCAAAAGCCAAGATGCAAAAGCAAGACAAGAATAAGAAAGATGATGGATACAAGAGAAGAAAAATAATGAGAGAAAAATTAGAACACTGTGGGGTGACTAAGTAGAATAATGTACAGAAGTTTCTCAACTTAGGAGCAAGTTGCATCACATAAACCGGCTGTGAGGTGAAAATATTGTAAATCCAAAATGCAATTCGGGCAGCCTTGCTGATGTACACCTATAATGCCAGCATTCTGGAAGTTAAGTGGGAAAATCACAAGTTTAAGGCCAGCCTGAACAACTTCGTGATTTATCAAGACTCTATCTCAATATTAAAATTTTAAAAAGGATTGGAGATGCAGTTAGGTATGTAGGCCCTAGATTCAATCCTCAGTACTGAAAAAGTAAATACTTACCAGTAACACACCTAACCTACCAAGTATCAATAGTTGATCAAGCCCAATTGAATGTGCTCAGAGGTGGTCATTATCCAATATAAAGCCTTTTTTTTTTTGTCTTTTTGAGACAGGGTCTTGCTATGCAGTTGAGGCTGGCCTTGAGCTCACTTTTGTAGCCCAGGCTGGTCTCGAACTCACACCAATCCTCCTGCCTCAGCCTCCCGAGTGCTGGGATTACAGGTGTGAGCCACCACGCCCAGCTATAAAGCCTATTTTGTACTACGGTGTTGTTGAATATTTCATATAATTTACTGAAGTATGTGTACCCAGAAATGCTCGCCACAAAGAACACTCCAGAGAGGGTTGTTTACTTTCCTCATCATACAGCTAACTGGGAGCTTCAATGCACTTCCATTGTCCATAGTGCAGAGTACATAATGCATACCATTAGACCTGGAAAAGCACAAAATTCAAATAGTTTCTACCAGGGGCCAGCAAGATAGCTTAGCTAACTAAAGCACCTGCTTAGGCAAGCTTAGGCAAGCACAAGGACTGCCCATTGATCCCTAGCACCACATGCTGTGCCAGCCTTGTTCTGGGGGTGGGCTGACTTGGCCAGAGCTCAGGCATAAAGACACACACCTATAATCCCAGCAGTGGAGAAGGTGAAAACAGGAGGATCACTATAAGTCTGAGCTGCATAGTGAGGTATAACAACCAAATACATTTAAAATACATAATTAAAAATAAAAAATAGGGGGCCCAGTGGGATGGCTCAGTGGTCTAAAGCGCCTGCTTGGAAAAGCTTGGACGGTTTCAGGGACCACAGTTTGATCCCTGGCACCACATGCTGCGCCAGCCCTGCCCTTGGGCTGGGCTGAGTTGGCCATAAAAACGAGTGAATAAACAAAGGTTCTGAAACAAGAAAAAAAATAAATAAATAAATAAATTAAATAAAAAATTTTTTTAAAAAATAAATAAAATAAAACAAATAGTTTCTACTGGATGTGTATCACTTTTGCACCACCATAAAGTTGAAAATTTTTAAATTAAGCTATCACAGCTGGGCGTGGTGGCTCACACCTGTAATCCCAGCACTCAGGAGGCTGAGGCAGGAGGATTGGTGTGAGTTTGAGACCAGCCTGGGCTACAAAAGTGAGCTCAAGGCCAGCCTCAACTGCATAGCGAGACCCTGTCTCAAAAAGACAAAAAAAAAAAAAAAAAAAAAATTAAGCTATCACAATCCAGAGACTATATTAAGAAAATTACTTTCTCAAGTTACAAACTAAAAATATTTATTTTCCTTTAATGTATTTGGTTGTTGCAGGGTCTCAATATGCAGGCTAACTTGTGGTGACCTTCCTGCTTTCAGCCTCCCCAGTACTAGTATTATAGGCATGCACCACTACACCTGAACCCTGTCTTGGAGCAGGACTGGCAGAAGGATTGAACCTCGGTCCCTGAGCTTGCCTAAGCTTGCCTAAGCAGGCGCTTTAGTCCACTAAGCTACCTCACCGGCCCTAAAATATAATTCTTAATACACAACACAATGAAACTGCCAAGACCTGAATGATCAACTTATGTTAAGAAGAAATAAAAATTGTATTAAAAGGGAAATCAATGTGCTAAGTCAAATAATACAATTACAACTTATCAGTAAACTTCACAGAAAATGAAATCCAATAAATGAAAAGAAATATATATATATATATATATATATATGTATATATATATATATATATTTTTTTTTTAAACAAAGATTTATGAATCTGTACAGAAAGGCTGAAATAGCATGAATGGAAACTACTGTTAAGAATGTGTTCAATTAGGACTAAAAAACACTCTGGGGACTTCACAGCTTTTACAGACTTACTTGCAAAAACAGCTATAAGTTTTAAATACATTATGCCATGTTTCAACCACCAGGGATAGCAATGTGTATTATTTGCTATGGAATAGCACTCTCTTTTCTGAGATGGGGTCTCACTATGCAGTTTTTTTTTTTTTTTTTTTTTTTTTTTTTTTTTTTTTTTTTTTTTTTTTTTTTTTTTTTTTTTTTTTTTTTTTTTGTCTTTTTGAGACAGGGTCTCGCTATGCAGTTCAGGCTGGTCTTGAGCTCACTTTTGTAGCCCAGGCTGGTCTCGAACTCACACCGATCCTCCTGCCTCAGCCTCCCAAGTGCTGGGATTACAAGCGTGCACCACCACACCCAGCTACGCTATGCAGTTTAGGCTGGCCTTGAGCTCACTTTGTAGAGCCTAGGCTGGTCTCCAACTCCCAATGATCCTCCTCCCTCAGCCTCCTGATTGCTGGGATTACAGGCATGCACCACCACACAGCCTAAGGGATAACATTTTGTCTTTCTAGTCCAGGAAAGTATGTTCCTAGATAGTTAAAATACTGGTCTTACTCATTTTTGTATTTCATATCATAAAATATATTTAATAAATATTTATGAAATAATGAAAACTTTAAATTTTTTAAAAATTTTTTATTTTATTTATTTTTTTCTTGTTTCAGAACCTTTGTTTGTTTATTCACTCATTTTTTATGGCCAGCTCAGCCTGCCGCGAGGGCAGGGCTAGTGCAGCGTGTGGTACTGGGGATCGAACCGCGGTCCCTGAAGCCACCCAAGCTTTCCCAAGCAGGCAGTTTAGACCACTGAGCCATCCCGCCGGGCCCAACTTTAAATTTAAAGAATAATACATTTTCAAAGAACAGTCCCTTTTAACACATTTAAGGACACAAATTATTTACAAATAGTACACTTGAAAGATTTGACTCTACATAAGTTAATGCAACATCTGTGTATAGTCCAAGGTAGAACTAGAATAGCTAAAGAGTACCAGAAAAAAACTGAGCACACATTCTGGCTACTATTTTTAAATATCCTAAAAAGAACAAAAATTTAAAAATTATCATACAGAAAGTCATATGCAAAGGCTTTATTTACATAGGACATTCTTACAATAATGTTGAACCCTAAGCCCATGAGCCCCATGGCTGAATGAAGAAAAAAAGAGTGGGGGAAGGAAATTACTATATGCTATGAAATTTATGAAACAGCATAAAAAGTAACGGGGAGATCATTTTGGCCATTATATCAAACTAAGTCTTAGAACTGTTCTGTAAAATAAAATCATTGGCTTGGCTGGGTTTGTAGCTCAGTGGTAGAACATTTGCTTAGTGTGTGTAAACCTCTGGATTTAATTCCCAGGACACCAAACAACCAAAAATAATTGTGACCAATGATTTTATGATTGGACATTTAAGAACCAATTTTAACATATATATTCATAAATATAAGAAAACTTCATATACAATGAAGACTTTACGATTCTGTTAATGGATATATAGTATGTATAAATTCATCCAATTATTCATTCAATTATAACATAGAGCTTAATTCAAATGCAGTGATTTGCTTTTGGAGCCTTACTGAAAGGTATTTTGCAAGTTATGTTGAGCTGTGCTTAAATATTAATGGGTCAAATATATATTTAATTTTATTTATTTTTTTGTGAGACTCGGGTTCGAACTCATGATCTTGGACTTGCCAGGCAGGTACTTGTGCCATGGCGCTATCTCCCTAGCCCCTCAAATATATACTTATGATAAAAGGAAAAGATTTAAAAAGTCATTTACATTACAGATAGTTTCTAATTTTATATTTTTATCAAAATTTAAATTTATCATTGACTGTCATATGTAGCATCAAAAGTCAAACAACAATCAGTGACTAAATAAGCCACGAATTCAATGTACTACATTTCTGTAATAAAGTTGTTCATAACTAAAGTAAGCTATATAATGTTATGAGCTAATTTTACTGTCAGTTAAAAGTAAAATTTAAAGGTATTATACAATTTTCAGCTTCATTCATGCTTATCAACAATGAAAAATATGCCGGGCGTGGTGGCTCACGCCTGTAATCCCAGCACTTGGGAGGCTGAGGCAGGAGGATTGACGTGAGTTCGAGACCAGCCTGGGCTACAAAAGTGAGCTCAAGGCCAGCCTGAACTGCATAGCAAGACCCTGTCTCAAAAAAGACAAAAAAAAAAAAAAAAAAAAACCAATGAAAAATACGCCTTCTTGCTAAATCTTACCTCATTATATCTGTTGCTGGGAATTTTGATGCTTGTTTTCCGAACTTCCATATCAACCACCAAACCTTGAACTACGGGCAAGGTATACTGGTAATTTCTGAAGTCCTGCACAAAAGCAAATTGAAGTAAAATTTAAAAGTCCTAACTGGTAGGATTTGATTGACAGTATTAAAATGCGCAAATGGAAAGAATAGCAATATTGAAAAATTCCATTTATTCAAATAATTAAGAAATGTATAATAAGCCCTCCTACTTATATTCTAGCTCTCTAGACTGTAAAGTCTTACAAGGATATAAACCAAAGAGCTATCCCTTATATTCAACATTAAACAGGTACTTGAAAGTGTACTCTTACTTCCACCACTGACACTACATATGCCAGACTACACAATGAGTTCAAGGTCAGCCAGAAGTAACAGAACAGAAAACTATGTCGGGGCCAGCCAGATAACTCAGTGTTTAGGCAGTCACAGGGAAGCAGATGCATAGATTGGGGTTCAATCCCCAGCATGCTGTGTCAGCCCTACCCCCAGGGCTCGCTGAGACTCTGACTGAGACTGGGCCTGGTGGTGTACACCTGTAATCCCAGCCTATGAGGCTGAAAACAAGAAGATCACAAGTTCAATCTGTATAGTGAGACCCTGTACTAAGTACATTAAAAAAACAAACAACTATTTCACGGTTGGGGATGTGGTTCAGTAGTACAGTTGTTGCCTACTACATATAAAGCCTTGGTTTGAGTTCTTGTACTACAAATCAAAACCTATTTCAATACTCTGAAATTACATCAAACATACAGAATACATTAAAAAGTGATTATGAGAACTAGTGAATTTCAAGTGAGAAGAGTAGAGCTGGTGACTGTCTTGTCTAGAGCTTCCTTCAAGTTCTATTAGGTAGCTGAACAGTTCAATCAGGACAGGACAGTTTATAAAAACAATATGCTTCACTACCTGAAAGTGTTTACTTGATTTGAAGTATGGCAAAATATAATCCCAGTGGCCAACAGTGTGTTGGCCTGTGGACTGTTAGTCCACAGTCAGCAGGCTGTTTGGGAAAAGGAATGCACATGTGGACAGTAAGAGTTTAATATGGAGTTCTGAGAAGTAAGACAACAACAGGAGCTTCATAAACTCCAAATATCCAAGACTGGTCTCAGTCTGTGCACACATGCAGCATAGATTTTGTCCAAAACAGTCAGACCATAGAGATTTACAGAGGAGACACAAGAGAGCAAAAGACAGGAAAATAATGAAGTTTATCCTAGTCCATATACAAATTTATCAGCAAAGAGGAAGAGCATAAGGAACTTGAGTATAACTTCTGACCAATCAATCATTGGCTGAATAAGTTATTTAGGTATAGGGCACACCAATCTTAAAAGGAAAACAAACAAAAAGATTAGGTGTTGAATTTATATATTACCTCTACTCTTCATAATAATCTTGCAAGGTCACTTGTAATTAGTAATTATGTAAGTGTCTATAACCAGAAACTAGAATCCTGTATTTCATCCTAAAGTTTCCTATGTTTTTTTATGGAATACATATATTCTATTCTTTCCTCCAGGATAAGCATTTTTTTTTCTAGGATAAATCTTTACCTGATGAAAGTAGCAGGAGTAAGGCTATCAAGAAAATAATAAAATACCTCTCTTCTTTTTCCTATATAAACTCAGTAAGATGATAATGACAATAGCAATAACAATAATTTCCAACTTACTGCAAGAAGATTCATGATGGTATGCCCTGTCTCTCCAAACAATGGCTTCCGAAATCGCACACTGAACAGCGGGCAAGGATAAACTATAGAGATGGAAATGATCAAACTAAGTTTGTCAGCTTAAAATTCTGCGGAAAAGATATCATGGCATACCAAATGTGTAGCATATTAAGTTTTCAGCACGGTAGAAAAGAAATTCTAAGACAATGTAAATCTTCTGATGACCAGAATAAGGTTTTTGATATAGTTTAAAAAAAAAAAAAAGCCCCACAATATGGGTGTAGTGGTACATACCTATGGTCTCACCACTTTGGAGGAAAAGGCAGGAGGATTACTGTAAATTCAAAGCTAGCTTGAACTACACAGTGAGACCCTGTCCCCCTAAAAAAGAAGTAACGTATACCACTGACTTACAAACTTAATAAATTCATTCCTGAGGGCCAGTAGTAATTTAAACTGTCAATTGAAGGCTTAGACACCTCTTTATAGCCTTCAAAGACTCCACTCCTGTACACAGGTGGATCTCAGTATCCATAGAGAGACACTGGTCCAAGATGTCTTTTTTCTTTTTTTTTTCAAGAATTTTTTATTTTATTTATTTATTTATTTTTCTTGTTTCAGAACCTTTATTTGTTTATTCACTCATTTTTATGGCCGGCTCAGCCCGCCACCAGGGCAGGGCTGGCACAGCATGTGGTGCCAGGGATCGAACTGCAGTTCCTGAAGCCGCCCAAGCTTTTCCAAGCAGGTGCTTTAGACCGCTGAGCCATCCCGCCGGGCCCTGGTCCAAGATTTCTCAATTAGCCCCATATGGGCAAGGATGTTGTAATGTTCCTTCCGGAACTCTCTAAGGGTTAAATCTGTATCTGAGACCATCTCGAAGCACAAGTGGCTGGCATTTGGGTCATAACTGAAGACTTTGGTCCTAAGTTAAAACTAAAACCCCAGTCATAACACAAACTGTTTATTTATTTATTTATTTATTTGTAGGGCTGGGGTTCGAACTCACGAACTTGCACTTGCCAGACAGGCACTTGTGCCACGGAGCTATCTCCCCAGCCCCACAAGCTGTTTGTATGTTAGGGCAGTCATAACTTGAATGTCCACTTAATAAATAAGTAGTTCACTCTGAGGACATAGTTCAATGGCAGCGGGTCCATGGGTTTAATCCCCTGTATCACAGAAAAGAAGAAAATAAAAGATCCAAGCCAGGCATGGTGGCGCACGCCTGTAATTCCAGTACTTGGGAGTCTGAGGCAGGAGGATCAGTGCAAGTCCAAGACCAGCCTGGGCTACAAAAATGAGCTCAAGGCCAGCCTGAGCTGCATAGCGGAGACCCTGTCTCAAAAAGACAAAAAAAAAAAAAAAAAAAAAAAAAAAAAAAAAAAAAGATCTAGGGGCCCGGCAGGATGACTCAGTGGTCTAAAGCACCTGCTTAGGAAAGTTTGGGCGGCTGCAGGGACTGCTGTTTGATCCCCAGCACCACATGCTACATCAGCCCTGCCCTGAGGGCAGGCTGAGCCGGCCATAAAAAAATAAATAAACAAACAAACAAAAGTTCTGAAAAAAAAAAAAAAGATCCAGAAGATCTCATAAAGTAATTTTCTTCAAACTGGATTGCTACAATCAAGGAACCAAATATACAGTGATCATTTAAAATTCATTATTTATTTATTTATTTTCTAGTACTAGGGATTGAACTCAGGACCTTGCACTTGCCTGGTAAAATTTGTTTTTTTAAATTATTACAGAAAAGACTTTGCTATTAATCCCACCCAAATTACTTTCCCTTACTTCAAGGAAGTAACCAGATAGCTAATTGAAGCAGAGAAAGGGACAGGTTGAATGCAGAAGCAATATATGTGTTTTGGTGTCTTACACTGGGATTTCAAGCCCTAAAGTTTGAGGAATAAGCCAGCTAATATTATCATCTGGTTTTAAGTTCCCAAAGAACTTAAGAGTAAGTAATAATACTTATTTCATTGCTCTGGACACTTTCTGATGCAGTTCAGAAATAGTACTTTTTTAAACGTCTTTGCTTGACTTTTACTTTTTTTTTTTTTTTTCTTTTGGTGGAACCGGAGTTTAAATTTATGACCTTGCCCTTGCCAGACAGGCACTTGTGCCATGGAGCTATCTCCCCAGCCCCTTAAATGTCCTCACAATGTGTTATTAAAAAAAAAATAATACAGTGAATCTTATTGTTGAGTGCCATCTACAGGAATGCTGACTTGTAAAAACACTGTGTCTTCATCTACCTTACTTAGTGGATCTGGTACTGTATGACTCTAGCTCCTCTTTAAAGTCAGAATAACCCTACAGGTAATTTTTTAAATTGATTCAGGTCATCAAGATACTTGGGACAGTGCACCTAGACATGAATAAGGATTTCCAGAACTGCTTCAGAGAGTGGCAAAAATGATGGTTTATACATTTATATGTTTCAAACACATTTATGTCATCATAAATGTTTAAAGGGACAGTATTCTGAGAAAGTGTGTTTTTTACTGTTTTAAATATTTTTAAAATTTAGACATTCACCATGTATTTGATCAGACAGTATATCTCTCAACTTTTCTATAATCAAAAGTTTAAAGGAACTTCTAATGAGAACTCTCCTTAAAGACCCATATACCAGCCACCTAAGCTTTCCTAAGCTAGAGAGATAGCTCAGTAGAATAAGCACCTGCCTGGCAAGCACAAGGTCCTGAGTTCAATCCCTGGTACCACAAAAAATAAAATTAAAAAAAAAAAAAAGACCCAGGGCCCGGCGGGATGGCTCAGTGGTCTGGAGCGCCTGCTTGGGAAAGTTTGGGCGGCTTCAGGGACCTCGGTTCGATCCCTGGCACCACATGCTGCGCCAGCCCTGCCCTCAGGGCAGGCTGAGCCGGCCATAAAAATGAGTGAATAAACAAATAAAGGTTCTGAAACAAGAAACAAATAAATAAATAAAATAAAATTTAAAAAAGAAAAAAAGACCCATATACCAGATGATAATATTAGCTGGCTTATTCCTCAAATTTTATGGTTTGAAATCCCAATGTAAGACACCAAAATGCATATGCTGCTTCTGCATTAAACCTGTCCCTTTCTCTGCTTCACTTAGCCATCTGGTTACCTCCTTCAGAGTTTCATCCAGAAGTACCTTCATTCAAGAAGTACTTCCTAAGGTTCCCAAAGAACTTAAGCATGAGTTTTAATACAACATAATTTCTGGATACAGAGATTCCCAAGAGAGTACAACCATGTCTTATCCATTTCTAAATTTCTAGCATTCATGACACATGATAACCTTCGCTTAAATTCTTACTGAATGAAGAATTAAGTGAGTGAAAGAAAGATAACTTGCAGAGAACACATGCTGTACTATTTATAAATAATATTTCATTACTTCATTTATTCTTGTTAATATATAACCTAAAATAAAAGGCAATGCGGTGCCTGACTGGCAAGCACAAGGTATTGAGTTCTATTCCCAGTACCAAAAACAAAATAAAAAACTAGATAAGCATTAAAATCTCATTTAAATGTCTGGCCAGATAGCACAGGGGACTAAAATGCCTGCTTAGGCAGAGCACAGTGGCAGAGTTTGATCCCCAGTGTACTGTGCCAGCCCCACTCACAGGGCACGCTGAGATGGCAACTGAGGCTGGATGTGGTAGTGCTCGCCTGTAATCCCAGGACTTGGGAGGCTGAAAACAGAATCATCACTAGGAGTCTGATCTACGTAAGACCTTGTAGACCCTATCCTAAATACAAAAAAAAAAGAAAAAGAAAATCTCATTTAATCTCACTTAATCTCATTTTATTTTTTTATTAAAGAATCTTATTTTATTTTATTTTCTTGTTTCAGAACTTTTGTTTGTTTATTTATTTATTTTTATGGCCGGCTCAGCCTGCCCTGAGGGCAGGGCTGGCACAGCATGTGGTGCCAGGGATCAAACTGTGGTCCCTGCAGCCGCCTAAGCTTTCCTAAGCAGGCACTTTAGACCACTGAGCCATCCTGCCAGGCCCACTTAATCTCATTTTAAAGAAACTGACTATCACAGAAATTGAGTAAGAAACTGACAATCAGAAAACTTTGGCTGGACATATAGCTCAGTGGCATAAGCACCTGCTTGGCAATCATAAGTTCAATTCCCAGTACAATAACTTGCCCCAACTTACAAAGGTAGTAAGTGGCAGAGTTGAGAACCTTAACCCAAATATTCTGATTCCTAGACCAGAGAATATCTAATCAGATGAATACATGAAGTTAAAAATAACATTTTCTTTATTTTTTAAATCACCACCATAACTTGTAGTAGCTTTCCTGCTATAATGGTGAGCTAAGAAGTCTCCTCCATGGGGGCCAGCGGGATGGCTCAGTGGTCTAAAGCGCCTGCTTGGGAAAGCTTAGGCGGCTTCACATGCTGCGCCAGCCCTGCCCTCGGGGCGGGCTGAGTTGGCCATAAAAATGAGTGAATAAACAAACAATGGTCCTGAAAGAATAAAACAAACAAATAAATATTTTTTTTTTTAAAAAGAAGTCTCCTTCAGAGGGCTATCTTACTGAGAATAGTCTCCATATCACTGGTTTGAATGAATTATTCAGTAAAATACTTCTCATAGCTATAGGGGCTGGACATATAGCTCAGTGGCATAATGATAATAAATATGCTCACCATATAGTATAAATACAATACAGAAAATGAAGTTACTTGTCAAGCTTAAATTAATTTTTCTCAAAAAAAATTTTGAGAATTTTTTTTTCCACCAATGAACCATAAAACACCAACTTCATTTGATATTTTCAGTCCTTTCCCTTTGGTGTGGCTACTAGTCAATATTAAGCCCAGCTATTTCATTCTTCTGAATTATATTATCAGACAGAGGATCCCAAGTTTTATTTAATTATCATGCTTTGAACACAGAATAAGGTGGGGTTTTTTTTCCTATTTTCTGGACCAGGAATCAAACTCAGGACCTTGCACTTACCCAGGCGGGTGCTGTACAAATAAGGTGTTTTTAACTACTTACGTCGATATTCAGCTCCAAGTCTCAACATTAGTCGAATGGGAAACACTTTAGCCCAAGGAGTTTCCCATTTCTGGATAAGAATCCCAAACAAGTAAGGTGGGGTTGGGAGTACCAGGTCTTGCAGTGACTGGTAAGTAGATGTTACGTACAAGAATCCACCATGTTCTTTACTGCCGAGGAAACTCTGACTAAAGAAGGAATGTCCCAAGTTGCCTACAACATTCCCTAAAATGAAAAAGTTCATTAGTTTTTATCAACCAGTCAATCATATTTTTAATACTCATTTTTAACCCAAAGTAGACTAGACATTACCAAACACCAATTCCCAGTCTTTCACTATGAAAAGTCCATGTTTATAAAGTTCTTTTTTCAAGTGAAGGGTATTTATTTATTTATTTATTAAAACAATTTTATTTTATTATTTTTTTTTTTCTTGTTTCAGAACTTTTATTTATTTATTTTCATGGCCGGCTCAGCCTGCCCTGATGGCAGGTCTGGCACAGCATATGGTGCCAGGGATCGAACCACGATCCCTGCAGCTGCCCCCTAAGCAGGCGCTTTAGACCACTGAGCCATCCTACCAGGCCCCAGTGAAGGGTATTTATTAAATGAAAGTTTATCTTCCAATTTTACCAGAGCTTCTGGTAAGCACAAAATAATTTCTATTATCATAATGTAAAAACTGACACAGTTAACATCCCAAAATATTGACGTCTTCCTTAAATTGTCCTGTTTTATCATATAAACTATGTTAGTGGTGTCAGGCTAAGAATTACTGGCTCAAAGGTCTGAAATAGGGGCTGGACATATAGCTCAGTGGCATAAGCACCTGCTTGGCAATCATAAGTTCAATTCCCAGTACAGCAAAAAAATAAAATAAAAAGGTCTAAAACAAATGTTCAAACTAGGTGCCTGCTTTTATAAACTTTATATTGGTTCAGTAAACAAATTATCTAATGAACATAACAAATTAAGGCAATAAGTAGAGTTATGAGACCTTAAGGAAATAAGAGGATTTTTGGAAAACTTAGTACCACAGATAGAATCTGTAATTTTGCTTTAGGTAAATATAAAATATAGATATACAATTTAGGGATTATTTAAATCCATATTAGGGCTGGGAGGTTGGCACATGCCTGCAATTCCAGTTACTCAGAGGACTGAGTAGGGAGTAATGAGTTTGAAGCTATCCTGGACAACACAGCAACATCCTGTCTCACAAATAAAGCAATAAAACAAAACAGTATATGAGGCAGTTTTCTTCTCTGAATTAAAAATGTTATTTATCAGGCAGATTCTGATTTAAATAGTTATGAGAATAAAACAGCAACAAATATATCAAGCCTTCATTAAGCAGACAGGTTTTTAATTATAAGTTTCCTGATAAGAGCTACTCAGTAGTAGAACAACAAATATGCTCATTAGTCATGTATAACACATGTTCCTTTTTCTTCTCATGGTTATGGTAGTGGAAACTGAACCCAGGGCTTTTACACTGAACTACATTCCCACTCCTTTAAAAAATTTTTGAGATAAGGCCTAATGACATGGCTAAGTTGCCCATGCTACACTCAGACTTGCAGTCCTCTTGGTTCAGCTATCTAAAAATGACAGGACTAAAAAACCAAAATAGAACAAACAAACAAACAAACAACAACAACAAAAAACCAGACTGGCAACATAGCTCAGCAGACTAAATGCCTCCTTAGGCAAGTGTGGGGATCTGGATTCAATCCCTAGCACTACATACTGCACTGGCCCTGCCTCTGGGATAGCAACTGAGCCTGGGAGTGGTGGCACATACTGTAATCCTACCACTGGGGAGGCTGAAAAACAGGATGATCACTATGAGTCTGAGTTGTGTAGTGAAACCTTGTACCAAATACATTAAAAAAAAAAAAAAAAAAAAAAAAAAAAAGCCAGGACTACATGTGTGCACCACCATACCACCAAGCCTGGTTAAAAGCTTCCTCTGATAGCCCCAAAAGCAATAACAGCAAATAAGAAAATGGCATCCACAAAGTGAATGTTTATTTTTCATGAAAACTAGAGTGATGGTTATGAGTCTTCACAATCCTTTTAATGAAATGGGAACATGTGTTACAGTAAGATCCAGAGTAAAGAGAACATCTCGCTAAATAATTCAGAGAAGTTTTGCTGCTGAAAAAACTTGTTCACCTCAACATAAACACCTATATTTTATTTTTAAAAGCTTTTATTATTTTATTTATTTATTATTATTATTATGGCCAGCTCAGCCTGACCTGAAGCTGGGACTGGTGAAGCATGTAGTTCCAGGGATCAAATCGTGGTCCCTGCAGTTGCCGGAGCTTTCCTAATTAGGCACTTTAGACTGCTGAACCACCTCACTGGCCCCAAACACCTACATTTTAAAGTAGCATATTTAGAAATTTGTGAGTAGTACTCTTGCCACAGTATCAACCAAGTCTGGCTGCACAACTAACTTTTCTCTATAGATCTGGGCCAGATTTTTAGAGACAAAGCAGTCCCTGTATCAAGAAAGCATGTGATATTTTAAAAATAAAATGTGCAGATTTTGGAGTCACAGATACAGGTTTGAACAGTCACCATGAATGTAGGACAAGTTACTTAACCTCTGTGAGCATCAATATGTACAACATGTAGAAAAGTATATTAAGTTGCAGAGTTGTGAGAAAGAAATAGAATATATGTAAAATGCCTAACAATGTTGGCTATACAATGTGTTTTGAAAACTGTAGCTATTATTGTTCTAATATAAATATACATATAATAATTAGCCACATGTTATAATATTGTTTGTAATCAAAGATTGTGGAACAAGACTTGCATAAACTCTCATCTTTTCTGATAGCCATTATAGAGTTGTAGGTATCTTTGGATGTCTAAGGAATAATAAGTACAAAATTTTTAATAACATAAGTATTCTTTCAGGGCTTCCTGTCTCCTTGTGTTTTTCTACTGACTGATAAAAAACATTTCCTAGTAACATAACATCATTTCATTAGTTCCTTCAACCCACAATTTTTACTTAATCTTTCTGATATGTCAGGAGGTTTGTTTTAGAGATGAATACACAGAATTGAACCATGTAGATGAAAATCTTGTACTAATGAAGCTTTTATTTTCTAGGAGATAATTTTAGTAGGTAGAACCAGAGAGAAACACTTACTTTTTTTTTTTTTTTTAACTTTATTTATGGCTGGCTCAGCCTGCCCTGGGGGTGAGGGCTGGCGCAGCATGTGGTGCTGGAGATTCAACCTCGGTCCCTATGGTTGCCTAAACTTGCCTTAACAGGTGCTTTAGACTGCTGAGCCATCTCACCAGCCCAAGAGAAACACTTGCAAAAAAATAAAACAATGCCATGTGCTAGATTAAGGGAGTCAGAGAAAAGGAAAGTTTTTAAAAAATTATTTCTTTTTTTTTTTTTCTTATTTCAGAACTTTTGTTTGTTTGTTTATTTATTTATTTATTTTTTATGGCCGGCTCAGCCTGCCCTGAGGACAGGGCTGGTGCAGCATGTGGTGCCAGGATCGAACCGCGGTCCCTGCAGCTGCTTAAGCTTTCCTAAGCAGGTGCTTTAGACCACTGAGTCATCCTGCCGGGCCCCAAGGAAAATTCTTTAGCTAAAACGGTCAGGGAAAATCCTCTGAGCAGAAAACATCTGAACATAGACTACAAGAAAGAGAAGAAATCAGCCATTTAGAATCCAAAGTAGTACTCCAGTCATGGAAGAGTAGGTGTGGAAGCTGTGAAGTAGAAATTAGTTTGATGGGCTCAAAAACACAAAGATGGTCAATGTAGCTTAAACAAAGTAAGAAGTAGTATAAGATGAAGTCAGTGACCTTTATGAGCTAGACAATAAAGGACCTTATAAAGCCAAAGGAAATGTCTGGAGTTGATTGTAACTGCAGGGTGGGGAGCTGGGATGTGGTTTAAGGGCAGAACATTTGCCTATGTTAGCATACTTGACAATAGTGCCACAAAAGAAAGGAAAAAGAGGAAAGGGCAGGAGGGAAGGAAACAAAACAAGGAACAAATTGCAGTGAGAAGCCCACAAAAAGTTTAAGGCAGCTTCAGGTGTGCCATCACATCTATCATAACACTACTGAACTACATAAATGTGCATTGAGTCCTCAAGGATGAAATCTAGGACAACTGAGGAATAGCTGAAGGAACACAGGTCTCCAAATGTAGAACCACAAATGATTCAAGAGAAAAAACAAAAAAAAACCAAAAAAAACCCAAATGACTCAAGAGAAAAAAAGGCAGTATGTTCTCAAGCATAAAACGACTGATAATATAAGGTTCATAAATATACATCCTATACTTAGCATTATCTTCTTTGTTCCCAAGTTAAATCTAAAACCTGAGAAATCAGTAGTAGTCTAAGCCCTATTATATTCATATAAAAAGAAATCAATTCAGATTAATATTTTCTTGAACAGTTTTTTTTCTGGGCATTACCTATTATACATATTTGCTATACATTACAATTGCATTCATCATGGGGAGTTGGTACACATACATAACACATCTTAATTCTTAATTCTCTTTACTTTCTTTCCCTTCTTCCTCCATCTCTAGAGCCCTCTCCCTATTTGCAAAGGATCTATTTTTCTTCCTGTTTCCTATTAACTGTATTTCTTTTCTTTTCTTTCTTTGTGGCCAGCTCAGCCCACCCCTTGGGCAGGGCTGGATGGCATGTGGTACCAGGGATCAAACCATGGTCCCTGCGTGTTTTGTCTAAACTTGCTTAGGCAGGCATTTTAGACCCCTGAGCTATCTCACCAGCCCTTAGCTATGTTTCTTTTTTTGATTTTTTTATTTTTTATTTTTTTTTTTAGCTATGTTTCTTAAAAAAAGCAATACCAAATTGGAGGGTGGCTTTGAAGAATATAACCAAGGAGCTGAGCATGGTAGTGTTTGCTTGGAATTCTATTTGGGAGGTTAAGACAGAAAAATTGATGCCAGCTTGGGAAATTTAGCAATACCCTGTCTCAAAATAAAAATAGAAAGGGCTCAGGGTACAGCTCACTGATATACTACAATGCCTAGCATGCTTGAAGCCATGAGTTCAATCTCCAGCATAGGAGGAATTAAAAAAGAGAGGATGGGAAGAGGGAAATGAAAGAGAGAAATGAAGAGAAATAATATTTAAAAAGACAGTAACAACTTTTAAAATAAAAAATTATTCTTAGATCGAAAGTATACTTTGAGTACTCAGCAGTAAAAATAAAAATAAATGAACATCTATGTAGATATACAAATTAATGAAACAGAACAGAGTCCAGGGGGCCAGCCAGATAGCTTAACAGACTAAAGTGCCTGCTTGGGGTTCAATACCAGCAAGCCATGCTGGTCCCACCTCCTACCCCCGACCCCAGTGCGTTGAGGCACGACTGAGACTGGTTGTGGTGGTGCATGCCTATAATCCTAGTGCTGGGGAGGCTGAAAACTGGAAGATCGCTATGAGTCTGATCTACATAGTGTGTCCCTGTAGACCCTGTACCAAATACATAAAAAAAAAGAGTACAGAAATAAATCCATAGGGGCCTGGCAGGATGGCTCAGTGGTCTAAAGCGCCTGCTTAGGAGAGCTTAGGCGGCTTCAGAGACCGTGGTTTGATCCCCGGCACCACATGCTGCGCCAGCCCTGCCCTCAGGGCAGGCTGAGCCGGCCATAAAAAGAAATAAACAAAAGTTCTGAAACAAGAAAAACAATTTAAAAAAAAGAAATAAATCCATAAATATAAAATAAAAACATAATACTCAACGTAACATATAATATTCAAGAAGTTTTTAGCCATTCACAGTGGTAACTGGGTGCAGTCCCAGCTACTTAGGACCTTAAGGCCAGAGGATCATAAATTTGAGCCCGGCCCTAATTACTTAACAAGACTGTCTCAAAATAAAAAACAAAAATGGCTGGAATATAGCTCAATGGAAGAATGTTGTGAGTTCAAAATTCTAGGTGTGCAAAAGAAAAGTAATTCAATGGTTTTTTAAAAAAGCATGTATTTTTTGGGGGCCTGGCGGGATGGCTCAGTGGTCTAAAGCGCCTGCTTGGGAAAGCTTGGGCGGCTGCAGGGACCACAGTTCGATCCCCGGCACCACATGCTGCGCCAGCCCTGCCCTCGGGGCAGGCTGAGCCGGCCATAAAAATGAGTGAATAAACTAACAAAGGTTCTGAAACAAGAAAAAAAAAAAATAAATAAATAAAAAAAATTTTAAAAAGCATGTATTTTTAACACTTGGTTATCTATAAATAAATTTTTTAAAAAACCCTTAGGCTTACCACATGCACTGTACAAAATTTAACCAATATGAATCACAGATCTAGGATGTTTCTAGAGAGCAATATATAATAGCATAGATCATAAAAGATTGATAAATTGAACTTCCACAAAATTCAGAATTCTCTTTGAAAGTTTAAGAAAATGAAAAGAGCCATGGTTTGGAACAAAATATTTGCAAAATATATTAATGTTGCACCAAAATTTATAAAACTAAAGAAAAAAGTCTAATTTTCACATTGGCAGAAGAGACAGATCATTCTATGGTCTGGGTGTCTCCAAGTATCCCTATGTGAGGAGGCTGGTTGTACTGGGAGACACTGTTACAATATTAACAGGCAGGGCTAAGAGGAAGTCCCTAAGAGTCCTGTTCTCCGAAAGGATGAAGGGAGTTCTTGAGGGGTTGTTATAAAAGGAGAAAAGCCTGTGGCCACCTACCTCTATTTCTTGGATATTTTCAGACTATGTATAACTAACTTGTCTGATATTCTTGTCATTTACTATCTGTCCTGGGCCCCTTGCCAAAACTGAGCCAAAAAAGACCTTATGTCTTTAAGCATTCAAAACTGTAAGCTAAACAATCTTCTTTTTCTTTGTAAGTAGCTGTGTCTGTTATTTTGACACAGCAATGGAACACAATAATGTGACTAATATGAGATGGCAAATAAAGAAACAAAAAGATGCTCAATATCATTAATTACTAGGGAATACAAACTAAAACTACAATGAGACACTACTATATACCCATTAGAAAAACAAAACAGCAACAAAGTGTTAGCAAGGACCTATCAGAACTGGAACCTGTCATTTTTCATACCCTATAAGTTAATGGATAAACAGATTATACTTCTATTTTTACAAAGGAATATCATACAGGAGCAAAAGAAACAAACCAATGATACATGGAATCATATAGATGAATTCCCAAATGCTAACTAAAATAAGCTGAATATCTAAGTATCTAAGTGTAATACCACTTCATACTGTGTTTTCAAAAAGCACAAAACCAGAGGAACAGAAAGTAAAGAAAGAGAGGTTAATAGTTTGAATGCAAAAGGGCATAACACAAGGTTTAGAGATGATGGACATGCTGCATATATATCTTGTTTGGAAGTTACAGGACTGTATGGTAGTCTAGATTCACCGATACATATTTACTTTTTTCCCCTAGTGGTGAACTGCAATTTTTTTTATTACTTTTAATAAGAAATAATATTTAAAAAAAAAGAAATAATATTGAGACAGTTTCAAGACACGTTAGTAGGACAGCCACAATAATTGATACAATGCATACTGTTGTCTTCATAGTAGTTGGTCAGAGTACAAGATGCAGACATGATAACTCTTCTATACACTATTAGTACAAATATTTCTTCTCATTGAACTAAGAGAAAGTAGTTGTATACATAGAGCAGTATTCCATAATAGTAGTGGGTTATTGGCAGAACTGGCGATTTCAGAAGCTGTTGACTTGAGCCTTTTACAGAATAGCATACTAATCTGAATTTACTTTTTTTTTTTTTTAATTTATTTATTTTATTTATTTTTTTATTTTTTTTCTTGTTTCAGAATCTTTGTTTATTCACTCATTTTTATGGCCGGCTCAGCCCGCCCCAAGGGCAGGGCTGGCGCAGCATGTGGTGCCGGGGATTGAACCGCGGTCCCTGAAGCCGCCCAAGCTTTCCCAAGCAGGCGCTTTAGACCACTGAGCCATCCTGCCAGGCCCCTGACTTTACTTTTTATTTCCTATGGTTAAACTTTTCTGCTAGGTGGTTAAGGCCAAGTCGAGGCAAGACCTATATAACAAAACATGTAATTTTTATATCTGACAAGGTCAGTCAAATCCTCTCAGGATTTACCTTGAAACCATGTACAGTGTTTTGTAGAACTTTTGTCAGTGTCAGCCATCTGGATAAGTCACAGCCAATGCTTGACCAGTTTGCTCTCTGTGAAAACCTGAGAGAATGTTTTCCCTCTAGGTGACTCTCCTTAGGCACACTATACATCATTGATCCCTTTCCTCTGTGGTCCCATAATCTCCTTGAACAGAAAATTTGGGATACCACTGAGTTATAGGATGTTACAGTACAGGGTCTCTTATGTCCTAAATCTTCACTGACCATGAAGGGCTACAGTCAAAATATTAGCAAACCTTGTAGCCCTTCTTTTTCTCTAATTTTTGGTCTGCAAACTTACGTTCTTAACGCTCCAGAAGAGAAGTTTAGTGATACTATTACTCTATAACATAGGTATCTGAACTTATCATCACTATCTTTCTGATATTAAATGCTTTAGGCTTAACATGGAACCTGCCTTTTCCACTGATCATTGATATTCTAATAAATCTCTATAGAATGTGATTTAAAAACTGTTATTTTTTTTTTTTACACAGAAATTTAGAAATCCTAGCATATACAAAATTATAGTAGGTCAAATCTATGGCATTTTTCCTTGTCTCATTTTCTCTTTAATTACCATTTTTTGTTTTCTTTTAAAACAAACATTCACGAGAGAAAATATAGCAATAACTAAAATTATGTTAGAAGCAGCACACATCTAGAAGACCAGAATGACAAGCATTCCACGCGTGATTTTAGTCTTACACATTGCTACTCTTGAGAGTCAAAAACCTGTTGCGGATTCTTACGACCACTGTCTAATATTATACAATGGAATATTATTCAGCTATAAAGAATGATAAACTAGAAGACTCCATATATAAGTGGATGTATCTTAAAGATATACTCATAAATGAAATAAATCAGACCTACATGTATAAATATCAGATAGTCTCCCTAGTGTAAGATCACAAAAGAGGAAATAAAAAGGGAAAGGTGTAACACAGATAAACGGAAATCAAGAACTTAAGGATTAAACAATGAAGAGATAACAATCAGAAAAGTTAGGAAACTTGGCAGGGGAAAAACCATGCACTTACGTACACATGATGGATTAGACAATGGTTACTGAACTACATATTTTAAAAGTTAAATTTTACTATACATAAATTATGCATCAATAAACCTGAATAAAAAGCTAGAAAACTTTAGTAATAGATTTGCAGAAAAATCAAGGATAAAGAGAAAGACCTAAAATTAGCTCCCCGCAAAGACACACAACTACCTATTTTTTAAAAACAAATGTAGTAGTATAGTGAATGCTTAGTATATAAAAGACCATGACCCAGCACTATAAAACGTAACAAAAACAAAACCAATCACATTTCAACATGTGTCAGAAGATAACACAGTGATGTAATGAGAGTACTGTACTTGCAAAGGTGTAGTAAAAGGAAGAAATTAGAGAAAAGAAGGGAAGGAATAACTATATTAACCTAGAATTTTATAACCAACCAATTTATAATCAACTAGAAATTTTTTTTAAAAAATTCAGGAATAAAGGATATAGTTCATAAGTACAGCACTTGCCTAGTAAGCACAAGACTGTTTTTATGCCCTGAGTTTAACCTCCAGCACTACAGAGAAAAATAATTCAGACACAGACAAAAAGAATTTATTGGCCACAGATATCCATTATGAGAATTCAAAAAACAGAAACAAGTCACACTGAAATACAGCATATTAAAAACAAATGAAATGGAAAAATATGATGGGAAATATAACTAATGATCAAACTCATGTTAATTTTTTATTAATATTGATAAAGTATGTAATTGAAAATGATGTAAAAATAATTTTTTACAGACATAATAAAATATTGACAAAATAGTAAGATGGGTGAAGGTATTAAATGAATAAAGTATGCTAAATTTGTCAAGTTTGAGAAAAAATAGAAATGCTATGTAGCAGGCAGAATTTTCACTGGCTATTAAGAGCATCCATGCCTTGTTTCATTCTCTACTCTTGAGTAAGATAGCAACTATAAATTTAATGGAATATCACTGTCATGTTTGAGTTATTAATTACCTCACTCTCAGTTAAAAGGAAGATTGTCACAGTACCTGAATCAAGCTTCTTAAATGTAGGCACAGAGAAAGATGGCAGAATAGTAAACAGTTGAATGCCAGCCTCTCTGAGATTTGGAACATAGACACTGGACTATAACAACTTGAAGAAAAGGAGAAAGGAGGTTGATTGTAGAAATAGGAAACTAAGAAGCAAAGAACAATAACAAAGCTTAGGATGGGTTGTAATCTGTTACTTAGGGATTTTAAAAAACTAGGATTTATTATTTTTTTAAGAATTTTTTATTTTATTTATTATCATTTTTTCTTATTTCAGAACCCTTGTTTGTTTATTTACTCATTTTCATGGCCCGCTCAGCTCGCCCTGAGGGCAGGGCTGGCGCAGCATGTGGTGCTGGGGATTGAGCCACGGTCCTTGAAGCCACCCAAGCTTCCCCAAGCAGGCGCTTTAGACCACTGAGCCATCCCACCAGGCCCCAAAAACTAGGATTTAAAAAGGTGTAACAGCTTAATCCTGATTGATGTCTCCACCCTTACTTGAGACATTGGTGTAACAGCTGATCCTGATTGATGTCTCCACCCTTACTTGAGACGTGGGTGATTATCCCCTCTCCTCCCTGTAAATCTTCTATTGTATGACCTACATAAAAAGGAGATGCTTCTAGAGTTCTGGGCTAACTTGGAAAGAGACAGATCTCAGTGAGACCTCTTAAGCTACAATCATGGGGTCTTGTCATTTCTTTCAGCTCAGGATCACAACATACAACAGTTGATCCGTGAGACCCAGAAAGAATCTGAAAGGAGAATTGAAGTTCAAAGGGAAAGTGAAGACAAAGACCTCAATGCAGAAAGAGGAGATAGCAGTCCACACTTTCTCCCTGACTCCTGGCATGTGACATGAGAAAAAGAAAGAAAGAAAGAAAGAAAGAAAGAAAGAAAGAAAGAAAGAAAGAAAGGAATCTACAAACACAGTGAAGGCAGGTGACCCCAGAGGACTTCACAGAGAAATTTGCTAGTAGAATAGAATAGTGGATTCTGTGAATGAAAATGGCTGGTGACTCCAGTCCAAGAGTCCTCTGAAGAGTGAGCATGGCTTGGTGCCATTATAGGGAGGGATCATCCAGGAAGGATTGGGGCTCTGTCTGCCTTTGTCTACCTGAGACAGTGGAGACATACCCTGAACTAGGGACATTACCATGAAACTGTAGGTAGATCCCAGAAGATAACTACCACCTAGAAATCCTAGAGCAATACTCCTGCTCTTGTGGTTTTTTTTTTTTTTTTTCTTTCTTTTCACTTGGCTGTTTTTAATATTTAACACTGTTCTTTGTTTGCTCACATTTAGGTTTGTCTCTGCCTTTTCTTTCTATCCCTCTTGTCTTCTTCACCAGTTTTCGAAAGCTTACATAGTCTTCCATTACGTTCAAGTCCTGCTTTTAATCTCTTTCACTTTTATTATGTCTCCAGTCTTTTCCCATTAGGTGTTTTAAATTTTCTCCCCTGAGGGTAAAATTCCTCTATTAAGGGGATACTTATTGTATATAATTTTCTGATTGTAGGTTTTGTTATATAACTATAAATCTTGTACCTACAGGTTAAGGTGACAAATTTGCAGTTACTATAATTTGTCATTTTCTGTATTATACTTGATGTTAGTGTTATTTCTTTACCCAAGGTAACATAGTTGTGATCACTTGTTCTTCCTAGTATACCAATACTGAGATTGTCTGGAAGTCATAAACAACACTATTGTCCAGCACCAAAGAACTTGGTGCTATGTCAAACAGGTAGCAACTTTACAGTCCTAAAAATTGAACAGGTAGCTGGGGAGATAGCTCAGTAGAATAAGTACTTGACTGGCAAAAGTAAGGACCTGAGTTCAATCCCCGGTTCCACAAAAAAAAAAAAAAAAAAAAAATTGAACAGGCACAATCTTGGATAAACACAAAAGTTAGTTATACCAAGAATATCCGAAAAGCAGTCATCTAACTAGGACTCAAAACTAGTAACAAAGCTATCTGCCATAAGCAATTTACATGTATCAACACAGAAAACAAATTAATTTGGAAAAACAGAAAATGAGCAGACATAGAAACAAGATGTAGTCTCAGACCTTCAGATTACCCAAGGGAAATCCAGAGGGCATTGAGTGGGAGAAATCAAAAGCAAACCAGCTGAACATTCTGAAATGGTAACAAAGTAAATAAATGAAGCCATCCAAAAAGCAAATCAGAGGGCCAGCAAGATGGCTCAGTGGTCTAAAGAACCTGCTTAGGAAAGCTTAGGCAGCTGCATGGACCACGGTTCTATCCCTGGCACCACATGCTGCGCTAGTCCCACCCCTAGGGCAGGCTGAGCCAGCCATTAAAAAAAAAAAAAAAAAAAAAGCAAATCAGAAAAAATTTTACAGATAACTGAAGAGATAATGATTATAATGAAGGACATCATAAATTATAAATCTAGAATAGACATAGATTTGATTTTTTTGTTTTGTTTTGATTTTTTTTTCTTATTTCAGAATTTTTGTTTTGTGTGCTTATTTATTTATTTATTTATTTGTTTATTTGTTTATTTGAATGGCTGGCTCAGCCTGCCCTGAGGGCAGGGCTGGCGCAGCATGTGGTGCCTGGGATCGAACCGCAGTCCCTGCAGCCACCTAAGCTTTCCTAAGCAGGCATTTTAGACCACTGAGCCATCCTGACAGGCCCCCAGATTTTTTTTTTTAAATAGAGAAGCTTAATAAAGTGATCAAAGCCATCAATGCCTAACATAGAAAAGAACTAGATTTCATGACACAGGTTCAAACAGATATATAAGCAATTAAAAATTCTATTGAAAGTATAGCAGTAGAATGAACCAATGTGAGGACACAGTATCAGATCTAGAAGACAGGTTTGCATTTGGTGTTCATCAAAAAAACTGACATCTTAAAAATAAGAAGGGATCATGAAAAATCAACCCAACAGCTGTAAGATTATGTAAAGAAGCATATGATGTAAATATTGCATTGTTTCTTTGGTATGAGAAACTAAAAGTATAAATAAGAACTAAAATATATATTAGATTTGTGAAATAGGAAGAAATTTTTAGAAGTATAGTTGGGGGAGAGGGGATAAAATGGGAACAAAGCCTTGTAAAACAGGAGGGGGACAGGGGTTAAGGGGAGGGAAGAAGAATGAGAGAAAAAAAAAAGAACTCCAGGAACTCAGACATTCTACGTACAGGTACAAGTTCCCTAAGATGAATGTGATTGTTATGTGTATCTAAACTGTACAAATAAACTTAGGAAGCATTTAAAAAGATTGACAAGAATCAATGAAAAATCAGAAAATAACACAAAGGACATAAAAACCTGCTCACAGAAGAAATGGCAGAAAATATCTAAAGCATGGAAAAAGAATCTGACATGCAGACAAGTAAGACAAACAGAACTCCAATTAGCCATGATCAGAAAAAAAAAAAATTATACCAAGCATATGATAGCCAAGATTCCAGAAATTTCACACAAGAGCCATAGAGAAAACAAGTCACCTATAACAGGAAGTCCATCAGAATCACAGTTGACTTTTTAACATAAAGTGTCAAGTCAAAGAGAACTTGGAGTGAAGTATTTCAAGACCTAATAGAAACAACCTTTAATGAGATCAGTGGGGCTGGGTAGACAGCTCAGTAAAATCCAGAGCCTTTAATCAGATCCATGTATCACACGAAACTAATAGAAGTGATGAAGAAATATTTCCAAGACAAAGAACATCTGTGGAAATTAATGAGCACCACATAAGCACTCAAAAATGTTCTGAAGAACATTCTAGAATAAGATAACAAGAACTACAATTTAATGAACCCCAACAGAATGAATCCACTAGACAAGATAAACAATCATAAGTGGAAAAAGGAAAACCAATAAAAGGAAAATAACATGACAAAGATGGGGCTGAGATAGCTCAGAGTAGAATAAGATCTGGCAAGCACAAGCACCTGAATTCAATTCCCGGTTCTGAAAACAAACAAATAAAATGATGAGGAATTATAATTATATGGTCTCAAGTCACCAATCAAAAGAAACAAATTCATAGACTACATTAAGAAGCAAGATTCAACAATATTCTACACACCAGAAACACACTTAGCCCAAACAGCAATTTATAGATTGAAAGTCACAGGATGAAAAACAATAATACTTGTGACTGGAACCTGGAAAAAAGCAGAGATAATTCTTTTACTTGCACACAAAGTGAATTTCAAGACAAAACTGATTAAGAAGGACAAAGATCACTATATCCTTGTAAAGCAAACAGTCCAAGAGGAAGAAACACCAATTGTAAATGTTTATTCAACCAATCCCAGTGCATGCAACTATATACAACAAATAATACTGGTCAAGAAAAATCAATTGAACACTAACACCATTGTATTTGGGGATCTCAATACCTCACTGTTACAAATAGAAAGATCAACCAGACCAAAAATCAACAATGAAATATTAGAACTAAACCAATCTTTTCAACAACTGGACTTAGCAAATGTCTACAGAATGTTCTACCATACATTAGAATACACATTCTTCTCAGCTGCTCATGGGATATTCTCCAAAACAGACCATATATTAGCTCATAGAATATGCTTAGTAAATGAAAAAGAACTGAAATTAATCCATGTATATTATCAGTTCATAGCATAGTGAAAATTGGAAATCAATAGCACAAGAAACCACAAGAAATTAATAAACACATGGAAATTAAATATCACCCTCAAGAATAACCAATGGCTCACAGATGAAATTGAAGTACACATTAACACTTTACAATTAAATGATAACACTGATACAACATATTGGAACTTATGGGCCACAATGAAAGCAGTCCTAACAGAAAAATTTATAGCAATGAATATCCATATCAGGAAAACACAGCAAGCTCAAATAAACAACTTAATGTTGAACTGCAAGTTTCTAGAAAAAGAACTAAACCTAAAGCTCACATGAGGGAGGAAATTACAAAGATCAGAACAGAGATTAATACAATGGAGACAAGATAATACAAAGAATCAATGAATCAAAGAGTTTGTTCTAATAAAATAGATGAACCATTAGCCAATCTGATCAATAAAAAGAAAGAAGACTCAAACACATGTAATTAGGAATGGAAAAAGGATGAAATCACAACAGATCCTGAAAATCCAGAAGATCATCTATATCTACATAAAAACCTGTTAATAAAAAAGACGGAAAACACAGAAGAAAGTGTCTTAATTACTTTTCTCTTGTTACTGGGACAAATACCCGACACCCAAAATGAAGGAAGGAAAGGTTTATTTAGCTCACAGTTACTGGAGGTTTCAGTCCATATTTGGCTGGCCCAAGGCTGAGTGGAACAGAGCAGAGAGCAAGCAGTCCATGACAGTGCAACAGTAACAATCGCGACAGAGGCAATCAGCCAATCAGGGTGGCAGACAGCAACAGCTCTAGTCTGTCTCTCTGTCTCTCTTTTAAATTACATGAGGCTCTCTGCCTCAGCCTATCTGCCTCAGGCCACACCTATAACTTTTTTTTTTTTTGGTGGTACCAGGGATTGAACTCAGGACTTTGTGCTTTCCAGGCAGGCACTTATTCCACTGAGCTAGCTCCCTGGTGCCCCAGGCCACACCTATAATTCCCAACAATACTCAGACCGATAATCTCATCAGTACTAAAACACATAATCCTAGTGACTCATGCATGAGTCAAGTCTCAATCTACAGAATTCCCTGCCCCATGATTGCATGAGGCTTTGCGGGGACAACTAGACATTAATCATAACATTCTGCTCCTGGACCCCCAAAGTCTCATGCATATCCCTTTGTGCAAAAGACATTTTAGTCCATCTTGAAGAGTTGTCAAAGTCCCAACAGTTTCAGCATTGCTGAAAAGTCATTTTAAATCCCAAGTCTCCTCCAAGATCTAAGGCAAACTCTCAACTGTGAGCCCCTGTACAATAGAAAAGTTAAACATATCCAACATTCAAAGGCATAAGATAAACATTACAATTCCAAAAGTTGCAAACTACAGGGTAATACAAAACACTGGTACTAACGCAAGTCCAAAATTCAGCAGGGCAAACATTAAATCCCCGTAGTTCCAAATGGAACATCTGAAGCAGTCTGCACTGAGTTGTGCGCTCCATGCAGTTCCATACCTAAGGCACGCTTGGTGGTAGTTTCCATAGCTTCTCTTTTAGGCCAGCATTGCTCCTTCTTTACAATTTCCCTAGATGACCCACATATCTGGCTTTTTCAAACTTCTGGGGTTTACACTGAATAGGCTTCTAACTCTCTGCTTCACACATGGCCCTCTCAGGGGCACACTGCCTGGCCTGCCAGGCCTTCTGAAATCAAGGTGGAAGCCTTCTTAACCTCAGAACTCCCACATTCTGCATGCATCTATGTGGATGATGCCAAGGGTTGCTCCCAGCTGGAGCAGTAGCCAGGCTTCCTTCCCTCTTGGTTCTAGGGGTCGAGTGCCTGGACTGATGAACACTCTGACCTTGATTCTGAGGAATGAATTCTCCATGCCAGCGCCATTTTGGATCCTGGTTTGGCCACTGCCACCATTCTGGTACTTGGGTCTTTCTTCTGCAACTTTCTTCTCAAGGCAAAATCTCTCTCCTTTGCAATTTTGAGGCTGCAAAGAGTGGAGAGAGCTGCCACCTCTTATGATGCCCTCAGGCCATCGTTTTGATTCTTTGGTTCCTTCCCAGCAATGGAGAGCCTTTTAGCTCTATCTTTGCAGTCCACAGCTCTCCTAGTGCTTCCTTCCTGGCCAAACTCACAATATTTTAAATCATCCTGCTTGGCTTTTTCTTCTTGATTTTCAACATAAATCTGGCTAAAAGCCACCAATAACAACCATGCCACTGCCCCAACAGTTTGCTGCTTCGAAACATCTCTTGAAAGATTAGTCACTCCACCATGCTTAATCTTAGTCTTAGGCAAAGTCTCTGGGCATGAGCAAAATTCCGACAGACTTTCAGCCAATCCATAACACAAATCATCTGGAGTCCTACAACCAATGCTGTCCTCAGCAGAAACCTCCTCAGCCTGGTCTTTACAGGAAGGCCTTCTGTCAAGTCTTCTGGTCTAAGCTTTGAGCAGAATCCCCCCTACAGAACAGGTGAAGCTTTTCCAGCTCTTCACAGGTAGAGGACCTCTCCAAATCTTTCCAATATCTGCTTATAAGCCATTCTTTATACCCAGGCTTCAAGCCAGTCTTGTGGTCTAAGCTCTGACCAGACTCTCCCCCATCATACAGCCGATGTTTATCCAGCTGAAATTTATCCAGCTCTTTGCAAGTAGGCAACATCTCCGAGCCTTTCCTATCTCTTCCCATAACCCATTCCCAAAAGCTTGTAATCCACATGGTCAGGTCAGTCACAGCAACAACCCCACTTCTCTGGTACCAAATTCTGTCTTAATTACTTTTCTCCCATTGCTGGGACAATACCTGACACCCAAAATGAAGGAAAGAAAGGTTTATTTAGCTCACAGTTTGTGGAGATTTCAGTCCATATTTGGCTGTGGAACAGAGCAGAGAGCATCCAGTTCATGGTGGCGCAAGAGCAACAATCGCAACAGAGGCAATCAACCAACCAGGGGAGCAGAGAGCAATAGTGCTAGTCTCTCTGTCTCTCTTTAAATTACATGAGGCTCTCTGCCTTAGCCTATCCACCTCAGGCCACACCTATAATTCCCAGCAATACTCAGACCAATAACCTCATCAGTACTAAAACACATAATTTCAGTGACTCATGGGTCAAGTCTCAATCTATAGAAGTCCCTGACCCATGATTTCACGAGGCTTTGGGGGGACAACTAGACATAAACCATAACAGAAAGGACAGATTCCTAAATATATGTGAATTATTAACCTGAATCAAGCAGATATAAAAATCCCCAATAAACCAATATCGATCAAATAAACTGAAGATGTGTTTAAATATCTACTAACATGTGGGCTGGCCTGATAGCTCAGCAGACTAAAGTGCCTGCTGAGGTAGAGCGCAGCAGATGGGGTTCAATTCCTGGCTTGCCATACTGGCCCCACCCACAGGGCACACTGAGATGGTGATTGAGACTGGGTGTAATGGCACATGCTTGTAATCCCAACACTGGGGGCTGAAAACAGGAGAATCACTATGCATTCAATCTGTACACCCTGTATCCTGTAGATCCTATCCTAAATACAGAACAAACAAGCAAACAAATCTACCAACATGGGCTAGGGATATTTAAGAACCTGCCTGGCAAATGCAAGGTCCCAAGTTTGATCCTCAGTACAGAAAAGCAAAACCAAATTTATCAATGAAGCAAAGTCCAGGGGCCTGGTAGGATGGCTCAGCGGTCTAAAGCGCCTGCAGGCGGCTACAGGGACCACAGTTCAATCCCTGGCACCACATGCTGCACCAGCCCTGCCCTCAGGGCAGGCTGAGCTGGCCATAAAAATAAATAAACGAAAGTTCTGAAACAAGAAAAAAAAAATTAAAAAAAAAAAAAAAAAAAAAAAAAAAAAAAAAAAAAAAAAAAAAAAAAAAAAAAAAAAAAAAAAAAAAGCAAAGTCCAGGCCTAGATAGATTCACTGATAAAACCCACAAGAAGTTTAGAGACTTAATACCACTACTTCTCAAACTCGTTAATGAAATTTATTTTCATTAATTGTACTGAAAATCAGTCATTATAAAGCATATTAAATATTATAGACAAGTATGGAAATGTGAAAGATATAAGATGTAGATAAAGTGAATTTTTTTAGAAATATTTCTGAAATGAATACATAACATGAGATTAGTAATAGATTACACACTGTAATTTACAAACTTAAATGAATAAAAATTGTCTCAAATATGAAGAATTTACAGATCAATCAATAGTTCACTCTGTGCCAAAATCAAGAAATTCATATTCAAATTATTAGAATTCTCAAAGTAGAAAGGAGTAGGCAATAAATATTTAAAGATTTAAAATTTCTAAATTTAGAGCCAGCCAAATAACTCAGCAGATTAAAGCACCTGCAAGCAGGAGCAGGGTCTGGTCCCCAGGGCATTCATGGGGCGTGCTGAGATGGCAATTGAGACTGGGCAAGGTGGCACGTGCCTGTAATCCCAGCTCTTGGGAGACTATACACAGGTGGATCACTACGAGTCAGATCTAGTAGTGAGACCCTGAACACCCTGTAGATCCTTCCCTAAAATATAAAATAAAGTATTAAAGAAATAAAAAAAAATTTCTAAATGTAGTTGAAATTATAGCAAATTCCCAAGAAAAATGAACATTTTGCACAAGAAATATGAATAAAATCTTACCAAAATACACAAAAATGAAATTATTCAAAACTAATTGTAAAGAAAAAGTCATTGAAGCATACACATAAAACAAAAATATTAGTGAAGGAGGAACAAAATTAAATAGTATCTTATTTCATATTAGAAAAAACAACAAAAAAAGAGCATGTGGGTAAGAAAATAGACTAATTGGGGCTAGGGAGATAGCTCTGTAACACAAGTGCCTGCTTGGCAAGTGCAAGGTCATGAGTTTGAACCCCCGCCCCCGCCCCCAAAAAGGAAACTAGACTAACTAATTCAAAGGACTGAAAAAATATCTGCCCTCATTGAATTTTATACTAAGCAAGCATACCTTTGAAAACTAAAAGTAAAATATTTTCTTGAAATATTCTAGTATCTCCAGATGTAGCATATAGAAAAAAACAAAGACCATAATCCAGAAGGCAAGACAAGTTTTTGTATGGCCCTGGATAAAGAATAAAGAGCTCTCAAAATGGTGGTTATACAGGACTATGTAAAATGTAAGTATATTAGATGAACCCATTTAAAAGGGCATTGAAGATTTCTACAAAAGAGTTATCAATCTTATGTCAGATTATATACATTTTTTGTGTGTTTGTGTGTGTGTGTGTAAAAGACAAGGAAGAACTGATATAAAGTCAATGGAAAATGGAAATATACTCTTTAAAGTTTCTTATACTAAGAGAAAATATACTACGTCTTATAAGTAGATTGTAAGTCAAAGATATAGTCTAAAACATAAAACTAAAATTTAAACAATATTTAGAAAATTAATTAAATATTAATTGACTAAATATTTTAAAACAATATTCCAAAATTAAAATGAAATCATGAGTCCAACTAAGAGGCCAGAATGTTGTGTATGATATGTATGAATCTGTGATCAATTCAGAGAACTCACACAGTATTTGAATAGGTTACATAGAAAAATATCAACTTAGAAAAATTTTTCATGATAGTAAAGAATTACTAAGAATAAAACATAACATAAAGATTAGAATGGGCGAATATATGATCAACACTTCTAGCAGGGGTCCAGTGGGATGGCTCAGTGGTCTAAAGTGCCTCCTTTGGAAAGCTTGGGCAGCTTCAGGGACCGCGGTTGGATCTCTGGCACCACATGCTGCGCCAGCCCTGCCCTTGGGGCGAGCTGAGCCGGCCATAAAAATGAGTGAATAAACAAAGGTTCTGAAACAAGAAAAAAATAAATAAAATTTTAAAAATTCTTAAAAAAAAAACCACTTCTAGCAGTTTGGGGATAGCATATCGTACAAAGTTTTGGTATATGATGGGTGTACACAGTGTCCATGACACTTACTGGTGACCAGGTGTCACTTGTTGGACTGAGCTACTGCTATTTCCTTGATATCTACCTATAGACCCAGAGAGAATCATGACCCATAGGGTGCAGGAGAAATCCTTTTTCAGAATATGCTGATGGAAATATTCTGATGGGTTTTCCTTTAAATGTGATCTGTTTCTTTTCTCGAGCAGCTTTTAGTATACTGTTCCTGTGCTGAGTTTCTGGGATCTTGTGTATTACATGTCTGGGTGTGGTTTTAAATGTGTTGATGTTATTTGGAGTTCCATATGCTTTGGTTAACTGAATGTCAGATTGTTTTCCCATATTTGGGAAACTTTCAGTTATTATTTCTGTCCATATTCTTTTTATATCATTTATATTGACTCCTTTCTCACTTAGATTTGATTAAAGTCTAATTTAGTCATTTAGACTAATTACTAAATGTAATTAGTCTTATATTGTTGATGTTTACATCTTGCAGACGTTGAATTATTTTTTCCTGTATCCTAGACCTTTTAAGAGATCTTTTCACTAGCTGCAATGGTGTCTTCAAGGTCTGAAAGTCTATTTTCACTTTCATTCAAATGGTTTTGTCAGCTTGTGATTGAGATTTGATTTATTTTCTTTCCTCTTTTTCTTTTCTTTTTTTTGTGTGAAACTGGGGATCAAACTGAGGGCCTTGCACTTGCCAGGCAGATACTTGTGCCCCTGAGCTACTCCTCGACTAAAACTTTTTTTTTTTTTTTTTTTTTTTTTTGTTTTTGCAGAACCAGCGATTGAACTCAGGTCCTTGCATTTCCCAGGCAAGCGCTTATTCTACTGAGCTATCTCCCCAGCCCCTAGGTTTAATTTCCTGTATAGTATTTTGCACTGCTTGATGCATTCTATTTCTTTCCTATATTGCTCATTCAAGGATATCATCAATGAGCCGGGCGTGGTGGCTCACGCCTGTAATCCCAGCACTCGGGAGGCAGAGGCAGGAGGATTGGTGCAAGTTTGAGACCAGCCTGGGCTGCAAAAGTGAGCTCAAGGCCATCCTCAACTGCACAGCGAGACCTTGTCTCAAAAAGACAAACAAACAAAAAAAAAAGGATATCATCATTTTTCTATTCTGCTCTACTTTTTTTTATCAGTGTCTTCTTTAGAAGCACTTAGTACTTCTTTCATGATAGTTATCATTTCTTTTTTTACTTCAGAAATTATTTCTGATCTGATTTCCTCTATACCTTTTTGGCAGTTGTATCTTTACTTCAGACATTATTATTTCAGAAATTTCCGGTGTTTGATTTCTAATTTCTTTTATGTTATTGTCTCCTGCATTTGTTCTGGGTGGGCTTGGGGCCAGAGACTGCATTTTGCTCCTTCTCTCTGTTATTTTGTATAGCACTGTCTTCTGACTTGGTGTAGAACTTTGGTAGAGTTCCTACCTTAGCTCCAGGTCCGGACCTACCAAGTCCAAACTTGTCCAGGTGGATGTGGCTTGGGTCTGGCTGCTGTGCTCCACTTCTTCCTGCTGTAGACCTTAGAGGTAAACTTGCGTGCTACTCTTGGATCAGCTGGGTGGGTTTTGCTTCTAGCTTCTCTGTAGGGAGTTCTGTCACAGGCTGCCACACTGGGCCTGTCTGATGGACAAAGTTCCACTCACATGATGGACCTGGTTGTTGGGTTGAATGAGTTTACAGCAGGCCCTGGGTGGTCTCAGTTACACACTGGGTCAAATGAGCTTCTGGCAGGCTCCAGGTGATCTTACATATCAGGCCTGAGCTCTGCGTTGCCCCACGCAGTCCCGCTCACACACCAGGCCCGGATTCTGGGTTGAATGAATTTCTGGTGGGCCCTGGGCAATCTCACTCACCTCATTAATGATTTTTTTTTTTTCCTCAGAACTGGGGATCATACTCAGGACCTTGCACTTGCCAGGCAAGCACCTGTGCCCCTGAGCTATCTCCCCAGCCCCTTATTTAATGAAATTTAAAGGAAAGCTGTATTCCCATATTCATTTCTCGAAGTATGTATTATTTATTACCCTGATACCACAGCAGAGAAGGAGCTGACCAAAAAAAAAAGAACTACAGGCCAATCTCCCTCATGAACACAGAATTAAAAATTCTCAGTAAGATACTGGCAAACTGAATGCAATAAATTATCAAGAAGATTATATACCATGACAATGTAGGATTCATCCCAGAGATGCAGAGATGGCTCAACATATGAAACTCAAAACACATAAGATACAATATTGAGTGCTAAGGATAAAACTCATTATTATCATGTCAATAGATGCAGAAAAAGCATTTGACTAAGTACAATACTCTACTAATGATGAACCTCTAAAGGAAATTGGAACCAATAGTCCTTGTCTCAATTTTATTAAAGCCACCTATGCCAAACCAACAGCCAACACCACACTAAATGGACAAAAACTGAAAGCTTTCACTCTAAAATCAAGAACATGACAAAGATATCTCATGTCACCACTCTTTATTATTCAATATAGTTCTGGAAACTTTAGCCAGAACAAGAAGACAAGAGAAACAAAAGGAGCAGGATCAGAAAGGAAAAAGTTAAATTATCATTCTTTGTGGGTGACATGATACTCCCCAGAAGACCCCAATAACCTCACCAAAAACTTCTAGCTATAATGACTAAATTATTTAGGAACTAAATTCATTCCTCTCTGCTGTTGGTATGAGGGTAACAATGCATGCTTCCAGAAATGAACTTGGGAATACAGGGAATTTGGGGAGCTGCATACAAAGTAAAAAATCACTAAGAAAAAGGAAAATAATACTTTTCACAAAACATCAAAACAAAAGAAAGAAAGAGATAGAGAGAAAGAAAGAAAGAAAGAAAGAAAGACTAACTTAGGAATCTATCAAAAGAAGTAAAGACCTTTGCATTGAAAACCACAGCACTCTGAAAAAAAAACCAAGAGATTGAGGAAGATATCAGAAAATGGAAAGATATCCCCTATTATTGCATAGGCAGAACAAATACAGTGAAAGGTGCCATACTTTCAAAATTCATATAGAATCTCAATTAAAATATGAATATCATATCTCACAGAACTAGAGAAAACAATCTTAAAATTTATTTGGAAGCAGAAGATATCTAAAATAAAAAAGCAGTTCTGGGCAACAAAAGTAAGATAAGTGGCATCACAATTACCAACTTAAGGGCCTGGGAGATAGCTCCGTGGCCCAAGTGCCTGCTTGGCAAGTGCAAGGTCATGAGTTTGAACCCTGGTCCCGCAAAAAAAAAAAAAAAAAAAAAAAAAAACACAAACAATTACCAACTTAAAATTATACTACAAAGCTTCCATGATAAAAACAGCATAGTTCTGACAATAAACAGACCCAAGAATCATTGGAACAGAATAGAAAATACAAAAACAGCTCCTAGGGGCCCGGCAGGATGGCTCAGTGGTCTAAAGCGCCTGCTTAGGAAAGCTTAGGCAGCTGCAGGGACCACAGTTCAATCCCCGGCACCACATGCTGCACCAGCCCTGCTCTCAGGGCAGGCTGAGCCGGCCATAAAAACAAATGAATAAACAAACAAAAGTTCTGAAATAAGAAAAAAAAAAAATTCTTAAAAAACAAAACAAAACAAAAAAAAAAACAGCTCCTAGGACAATTAGCCTTCTTAATTTTTGACAAAGGAGTCAAACAACTTCATTAAAAGAAAGAGAGCTTCTAACAATGGAGCTGGCAAAACTGGTTTTTCCAACATGCCAAAGATTAAATCCAGATAGACCAGATATCAAAATGCAGTAAACTAAAATAAAAATGGATCAAAGACCTAAATATTAGAAACAGTAAATTTGCTGGAAGATAGAATGGGTAAAACTCTTGGAGACATAGGTGTATACAAAGACTTTATAAATAAAAACCTGACTGTTCAGAATATATTACAAAGAATCAAAAACTGTGATCTTATAAAAGTTTATGTACAGCAAAAGAAACCATTAAACAAACCAAGAGATAATTCACAGTATGGGAAATATTTTTGCTTTCTGTTCTTCAGAAAAGGATTGATGTCTAGAATATACAAAGAACTAAAAAAAAAAACAAAACAGGCCCTCACAAATTTAAAGACCCAATCCAAAAATGGGCATCTGAGATGAACACACATCTCAGATGAAGAAGTGCAACAGCAAATAAATCTATGAAGACATGTGCAACATTATTGATCATTTGAGAAATACAAACTAAAATAACACTGAACTTCCATCTCACTCTATAAAGAATGGCTAGTATCAAGAAATCAGCCAGGTGTGGTGGCTCACGCCTGTAATCCCAGCACTCGGGAGGCTGAGGCAGGAGGATCGG
>PVJA010012131.1:40304-52832 GCA_004027025.1 Myocastor coypus
AAAAAAAAAAAAAAAAAAAAAAAAAAAAAAAAAAAAAAAAAAAAAAAAAAAAAAAAAAAAAAAAAAAAAAAAAAAAAAAAAAAAAAAAAAAAAAAAAAAAAAAAAAAAAAAAAAAAAAAAAAAAAAAAAAAAAAAAAAAAAAAAAAAAGAAAGAAAGAAATCAACCAGTGACAAATGCTGGGAAAAAATAATCTTTTGTACTATTGGTAGGAATGGAAACTGGTATAACCAATATGAAATCAGCATGGAGCTTCCTCAAAAATCTGAAACTAGAGGTTCCATTTGATCCAAGTATTTCTCTTCTTGTCATTTTCCTAAAAGAGTTAAAAGCATTATATCACAGATATATGCATATTCATTTTTATAGCAATGAAACCTGTAATAGCTAAATCTTAGAAACAGCCCAGATGCCCATCACTCTATATGTAAAGAAAATTTGTGTGTGTGTGTGTGTGTGTGTGTGTGTGTGTGTATAATATTATATATATAATGGTGTACTACTCTGCCATAAAGAAGAATAAACTTTGAGACACTTTTAGGCAAAAGATGTACCTTGGGACCATAGTTTTAAGTGAAATAAATCAGACAAACATGTTTAAAAACTGCATTGTTTCCCTTGTATGAGAAACCAAAAGCACAAATAAGGACCAAAATAGATGATAGATATTGAGAAGTAGGATGAAAATGTTCAAACAGAAAGGGGGAAAAGGGATGGAGGCAGAAGGAAGGGAAGGATAGCAGGAAAAAAGGACATAGAAACGAAGCTTTTGTAAAGGAGGGTAAGAAGAGGCGAAAGAAGGGGAGGGAATGGGGACAAATCAAAGAATCAAGATATATTATGTACAGGCATTAATACTCTATAATGAATGTGTTCTTTATGAATTATGAAAGTGTGCTAATAAAATTTTTAAAAAACAGAAAAAAGAAGACAAGATAATAGGTCTATGTTAAAAAAAAATCTAGGAATACAGGGAGATTCAAAGGGAAGAGTCAAATTTCTGCTGGCCTAGAAGAATGAAAACATCCACGTTCTAAACCAGCTACAGATCACAAAGGCAAGAAACTGCAGGTGGCCTCTAAGGGCCAAGAGTGGGCCCCAAGAAAATGGGACTTACAGGAAAGTCAGTTCTGTTAGCAACCTAAGTGACCTTGGAAAATGGATCTTCAGCTTCGGCTAAAAACTGCTATATAATTGATATTTTGAGGATACTTTTAGATACCCTAAGGTATGCCTTCTCTGGACTCCTAATTCATGGCAATTGTGAGTAACAAATCTGTGTTGTGTTAAACCACTAAATTTGTGGCTTAGAATGACATCAATAAAGATTATAGTAATATGAACAGGACATGGTGGCTGGCACACAGCTGCACTCCCAGGTACTCTGAGGCTAAAGCAGAAGGATTACTTAAGCCCAGGAGCTCAGGTCTATCTTGGAAAATAAAATGAGATACCTTCCTAAAAATAAATAAAATGAAATAAAATAAGGAAAGGAAACCAGGAATTTGAAAGAAGGAAGGAGCGAAGGAGGGAGGGAAGAAGAGACGGATGGCTTTTCAGCTCACTTAATGTCCAATGAGCTATATGCCTTTGTATATACATCAGTAGTTTGCTCATTTTTACTGTCAAGCTGAATCCTTATGTACAAACACATTTGCTTCTTTTTTAAAGAATTTTTTTAATGTGTAAACTTTATTTATTTATTTATTTATTTATTTTTTATTATGGTGGGCTCAGCCTGCCCTGGGGGCAGGGCTGGCACAGCATGTGGTGCCAGGGATTGAATGGTGGTCCCTGCTGCCACCTAAGCTTTACCTAAGCAGTTTCTTTAGACCACTAAGCCATCCTGCCAGCCCCTACATTTGCTTCTTGACTGCCACCAAACTCACAGAATTTGATCCACTTTATGACTGTTTCTATAGTCATCTTTCTAAAACGCAAATTAGATTATGTTACTCATCTTACACTTTTAACTGTTCTTCACTGCTTACAAAATAAATTATGAAATGCAGAGCAAGACATTCATGAGTTTGCCTCGCCCTAGTCCCTGTTATCCTCTCAAAATCCATGTGAATGTACACTTCCTTGTACCTCCAATACCTTTTCTATATTTACAGTTTTTTTTTTTTTTTAAGGGTCTCACTACTGAGTCAGTGATCCTCCTGTTTGTACCTCCCAAGGGCTGGGATTACAGACGTGCACCACCATGCCCAGTATCGCTGGCTCCGTGTGCTCTAGAGCGTGCTGGTGCGGCATGAGGGGCCAGGAACCGAACCCTGGCCCCTGCACTTCCTCTAAGTGCTAAATCCGCTGAGCTATACCGCCGGCCCTTATTTAGAGGTTTTAATATGTGAATACATTTAAATTGAGAAGAAAAGTAGAAGTTTCAGTAAATCATTTCTGCTTCCGAGTATTATATAGCCTGTAGGAAGGATCTAGACAACTTCAAATCAACCTATACGTTTTGGAACTGACAATAAGTACCAAAATGTACACTGCAAGTCCAATGTGATCACTAACACACAAGAGTACTACTAAATCATTCAAAGGCTAAGATACAGATGCATGGTTTCTATGAATAAGCTATAATCATATGAAAACACAATTTTATGTGCTGCTCTTGTACTCCTTTCTGAAGCATTTTCTATATTGTACTGTTTTTATAAATGTTATTTCAAAAGCCCAGTAAGTTCTAAAAGGGTGGACACATCTAGTAACTATTATTTAGTTAAACTTTTGCACCTAAAGCTAGGTATTTAGGTTGCTTCTAAATTTTGTGTTAAATTTACGCTACAACAAACACATTATGTCTACAAGGACATTTCTTATTTTATTTTATTTATTTATTTTTTATTTAAGAATTTTTAATTTATTTTTTCCTTGTTTCAGAACCTTTGTTTGTTTATTCACTCATTTTTATGACTGGCTCAACCTGCCCCAAGGGCAGGGCTGGCGCAGCATGTGGTGCCGGGGATCGAAGCCTGTGAAGCTGCCCAAGCAGGCGCTTTAGACCACTGAGCCATCCTGCCAGGCCCCATTTCTTATTTTAGACTATGTCTTTGCAACAGAATCTCACAAGGCGAATTATTATACAAGAATATCTAGGGGCTGGGGAGGTAGCTCAGGGGCACAAGTGCCTGCCTGACAAGTGCAAGGTCCTTTGTTCAATCCCTGGTTCCACAGTAAATAAATAAATAAATAAATAAATATTATCTAAGTGATTTATATTAATATATCTATGAAACATCAAATAATACATGAAAATAGCACTTTTTTTTTTAAAAAAATAGTACTTTAATCATCTATACTAGCCTTTCCAAGCCCTCTGAGACAATCTTTTTCATCATTTATTTCATTATGTTTCTATACTTATATTCTTCATTCCCTATTTATTAAATACAGATATTATTTACTGTCTTCTTGTCACCATAAATGAGAATTTGGTTCAATTATACCATTTCTTTTTGTTTTTTTTTTAATTTTATTTATTTGTTTTCTTGTTTCAGAACCTTTGTTTATTCACTCATTTTTATGGCTGGCTAAGCCCACCCCGAGGGCAGGGCTGGCACAGCATGTGCTGCCAGTGATCGAACTGCGGTCCCTGAAGCCGCCCAACCTTTCCCAGGCAGGCGCTTTGGACCACTGAGTCATCCCACTGGGCCCCAATTATACCATTTCTTATCTTTTTGTGCTGAATCAAATGATTTGCGATGTCAAAAAACTTATATACATTTTTTTCTTTCTGAACTTTAGCATTTCTTCATGTTAATCTAGCCCTTTCTAATTTTTTAATAGTTATGCCTTTACTTTTACATTACAGTCAATGTTTACAATTTGTTTTGAAATCATAAAACATTTATGTAATTTGTTTCTGAAGTGTTCATGTTAGTGTTTATACTCTAATTACATAAAGCACTGAAAATTATGATTAAGTTATGATTATGTTCCTTCCACTAGATATCAACTCAAATGAGAATATAGTTACATCAAGATCAATGGATTTAATTACAACTTTTTATTTGTTTGTTTGTTTGAGAAAGGGTACCACTGTGTAGCCCAGACTAGCCTCAAACTTATGGCACTGGCAATCCTCCGGATTCAGCCTCCTGAATGCTGGGATTAAGCCATGCATCACTGCACCCAGTTTCATTTACAACTTTGATTCTGGCCTTTGTAAAACAAGAACCATACCAGGTAAAGCATTAAACTATATAATTTCTTCAAACCATGGCAATCTCCAGTGTGCTACTTAAATCACTTAATGATCAATAATATTACAGTATTTTGTACATGAATCCAACATTTTATATTAGCTACTAGAGATACAGAAGAAGTCATAAGGCATTCTCACCTGCCAGAGCATCCCGATAAAGTTGCACAAAGTGATTAAAGATGTCTTTTGGCAGACACTTCTCATCTGGTAGACACTGTAGAAGAATGACTATCTCAGACTGACCCACTGCATGCATTCCCTTTGTTGTGAAACACCAGCACTTCCTGTTCACATCTAAAAATGGAATAACATAGAAAAATATAGGTATTTTTCTCAATCCTTACCCTCAAATATACACAAATTATGTTATAACAAAGAATAAAACAGATAATATTGAGTGTATAATTCAATAAAGAACTATGCAGAAAATAAAGCATGTCCATGTCTCTAGCTCTTTTCTTAACACCTAGAAAAGCAACTGCAAGGGGTGTAAATGAATTAATGGTGAGAGAAAATACACTTAAACTCTTATTACTAAAAGGCATAATTATTATAAGAAACAACAGTCTATTAATAATAAAATAAAACCTAAATAGACCATAAAAATTACGAGACAGTCTTCCACCTTTATACTAAAATATATCACTGAACTAATGGAAATAATTACTTATGTGATATCAGAAATAACAATAAAATCAATATAACGGTTTGGCTTCAGAATGTGGCCTAAAGGAAGTATATTTTATGGATTTTATTAGATCTAGGTTATGACTAAAAGATACTAGGTAGTCCTTTCTGGAGAAAATTGTACATAATCAACAACACAGCTTCACTTAGGGTTTTTTTTTTTTTTTTTTCAGTACTAGGAATCAAACTCAGTACCTTACTCTTGCCAGGCAGGTACTTATGCCACTAAGCTATATCCTAACCCTCAGACTTTATTTAGTTTTAAGGTACTATAAAGTGACTTAAAAACAGACTTCTCTAGACTGTTTACTTTTATTTCTTCACTTGAAGGCTGAGAACAGTCCAAAATTAGCAAGCTGACATACTCAAAACAAAAAAAAAAAGTTCAATCCTTGAAATTTTGATTATTTATACCTTAAAAACTTTTCTAAAAGGAAATAAAAAAGAATTGAAACAAAATTATGCATATTATCTTTATATAAAAACTAGTAAAAGATCTCTTTCTTTCACTTGAAAATTTTACCTTTTGAATCTAAGTAGGATGTGCCCAATTCAACTATATTAAGATGGAATCTACTTCACTTTCAAATAAGATTCTGTACTACAACTAACATTTCTGGGATTAAAACCTAACATATACATTGTTTGGCCCTCCTGAATGATTTATTGACACATGGTTATTCTGGTAGTGAGTTGAGATTTAGCATACCATCATCTCAAGAACTTAACTCAGATCGGATCAAGACTTGTGTGACTTTACTCCATGAAGAACTCACTTATTTCACCGTAGTGACTAAAGGCAAGAGCGTTAGTTCACACAGCTGTCTTCAGGGATATATTATTTTCTGTATCAACTTCTTCAAGACCCAAGTTTTTTTTTTTTTTTTCTTAAGTTTTTGAGACAGGGTCTCACTGTGCAGTTCAGGCTGGCCTTGAGCTCACTTTTGTAGCCCAGGCTGGTCTCAAACTCACAACGATCCTCCTGCCTCAGCCTCCCAAGTGCTGGGATTACAGGCGTGAGCCACCACGCCCGGCTCATCAAGACCCAAGTTTTAAGATTCAGCTTTACTTAGAAACATTTGTGTACAGTACGTATGAAAGCTTTATTTACTATGTATGAGTCTACAAATTAACTCATTTTAAATAAAGCAAGTATATTTCTAACTTACAATTTACAATTTTAACCACTGACAACAAATTTGCATTTAAAACAAATATAAGCGGATCAGGGCCACCATCTTCTAATTGCTGCATTACAGATATCTGTGATGGTTTCTCTTCCACAGCATAGTCTACAAGGAGAGAAAACATTGCAATAGATTAGTTAAAGGAACAAAATGAGAAAGAAATCTGAAGAACAAGGGGTTGATTATTCACAATAATTCATAACAAAAAGATAAGCATTTGACTTACAGATATATTGACAGCTCTTGGTTTTTACCCATTGTCCCAGGGTCATGAGAATAATGTCTTTTATTCTGAAAAGGGACTCTGCCCAGTTTGGATGATACTAAGTTTACTCTATTTATAGTCCTCTTCCCAAGCACATTGTGGCAAATCTAAAAATGAACCCCTTATTAAGCAAAAATTTCCAACTCACATAATAAGAATGTCATATAACAATGTTCTAAGACCAACATTCAAAATACATCAACATACACATAAAAGTGATAATGTTTACCTCTGAAAGGGATGTTAAGAAGTTGGAAAAAAGAGTTCCTTCTTTATTCTGTATTCTTGTACTAAGACCATTAAAAAATTAGACTTTAAAAACACTCAATGTGAAGTATCACAAGTACATGGTTCATAAAATAACTCATCTATGAACTCATAAAGTAGAACAATATATGATAATACCTGTTTTTAAGAAGGTAACTGATAATAGTATTGAATATAAAATAAATGAAAGTTTCAAGATGAGGTCAGCTAAAAGACTAAGACAAAGAAGTACAGAGTACTAAAAGTTTTCTCCTGAAATGATCTAACTGGATGCTGATCTGTATATATCAACAATAAACTTCACCAAAGCGAAATGTTCTTTTGACTGGATAACAACTGTACCTCCTAACAGAATTCCTTAAAAAGACAAAGACATACATATAGAAATACATATACATATATATACATATATATGCATTAAAGATCAAATCCAAAGCCCAATATACAACTAAAAATATTTTTACACTAAAACTGACAAGTATCCATTGTACTTATTATATGTATCTTTCTGAATGTCTTATTTCTTCTCTTTTTTTTTTATTTATTATTTTTATTCTTGTTTCAGAACCTTTGTTTGTTTATTCACTCATTTTTATGGCCGGCTCAGCCCATCCCACGGTCAGGGCTGGCTCAGCATGTGGTGCCGGGGATCGAACCGCAGTCCCTGAAGCCGCCCAAGCTTCCCCAAGCAGGGGCTTTAGACCACTGAGCCATCCCGCCGGGCCCTGAATGTCTTATTTCAAAATGGAAAACTAAAATGAATGCCCTGATTGTATCAGGGTAAGCCAGTTCTAAGACCATGAGCAGCACTTCAGAGTATCATGTTCTTTTAAATATTTAAAAAAAAGCTTCTAACAAAATATATTTACATTGCAGTTAACATTATATCACTCCAAATAATGAAATGACATCATAAGTAAGAATACAAACATCTGCCATAACATAGTACTTATTTTATTCTGTATTGTTTTGTTGTTTGGTTTCTTTGAGACAGAGTATCACTATGCATTTGAGGCTGGCCTTAAGATTACTTTGTAGCCCAGGGTGGCCTGGAGCTCACAGCAACACTCCTGCCTCAACCGCCCAAGGTCTGAGATTACAAGCATGCACCACTACACTCAGCTGCTATCAAATAATTGGTAATAGCAATATCTGTTTTCATGACACTGGGATGTTGCTTTTTTCCTCTATAGGAGATGGAAGGTTATGTCTCCTCTTAATCAGAAGGCCACATCTGGCATATATTATTAGCCTTGTTTTTTTTTTTTTTTTTTGTTGTTTTTTGTTTTTTTGAGACAGGGTCTCGCTATGCAGTTCAGGCTGGCCTTGAGCTCACTTTTGTAGCCCAGGCTGGTCTCGAACTTGCACCAATCCTCCTGCCTCAGCCTCCTGAGTGCTGAGATTACAGGCGTGAGCCACCACACCCGGCTTAGCCTTGCTTTTATGTACACGTTCTACATACCTCCTTTCACACCAGTGGAGATAAGAATGGGAGGAAGCCCATCTTCAGGAATAAGATTCATTGCACTTCCAACAGGACTTCCAACTTGAGTTATATTCCCAGAAAACAAAGAAATATCCACCTAAGAAAATCAAACCAGCAAAGCAAGCATTATAGGGTGCAAATTTTTGGTAGGATATAGTTAGTAATGTAAATAGGAATTTAAGTGAAAATTTGAAAGTCGTACTTTTGTTTTTATTTTGTTTTTTGAGACAGAATCTCACTATGTAGTTAAGGCTGCCTTGAACTCATTATATAGCCCACACTGGCCTCAATCTGACAGTGAGATCCTCCTCAAGTGCTTATATGTATGACACAACTAGCTGAAATTCATACTTACTGAAAGGCTGCTCAAGATAACTAAAACATGTATACAGCTTTATTCATAGCAAAACAAAGAAAAAATCCTAATGTCCCACCAATAGGGAAACAGATATAGTGTAGCAAGCCCATACAATGGAATACTAGTCAGTGATAAAATTAATTTTTTGCCAGGTATGATAGTGCAGACATGTGCACCAGAGCACTTCAGAGGCTGAGGTAAGAGAATCACAAAGAGTTTGAGCCCAACTAGAGCTATAGAGTTTAAGGCCATCCTGAACTATATAGCAAGATTCTTTCAAAAAGAAAATTTTGAGGTACACACAACAAGGATAAATTTTGTAAGTATAAGGCTGAGTTTACAAAGTTAAACCTAAAACATTATATAGTATATTTACATTTATACCAAATTCAAGAATAGGCAAAAATAATCTATAGCAGTGATAGCTAATCTTTAAAGCTTTCAATGATACAAACAGCCTGCATGCCATAAATTTGCTACCACTGATCTATGGTCATAGGTCAGAATAATGGTTACCTGGTTGGGGTTACCTGGATGGGGAGGGGCAGGTATTGATAAAGTACATAAGTGAACCCTCTGCAGTGATAAGTTCTATTTCTTCACCTAGTTCACATAGCTATAGGTAATATAACCTACATATGTGTATATGTTTATACATCAACAGATGGTGTTACCCTTGTTTGAGGAATTCTATTGGACATCATATATCACAGAAAACCCACTACACATTGCTAGCCCTTAGAAAAGAAATTGAAAATGAATGTGCAGCATCTTGATGACCAAGGTTACCAAGCAAGAGTTCACCCCACCACACTAATAAGTGTCTGGAGGTTAATGGTGATCACACATTCATTCCATCCATTCATTCATTCATTCATTCATTCATTCATTCATTCATTTTTGTACTGAGGATCAAACTCAAGACCTTTTGCTCACCAGGAAGGTGCTTCTGCTGCTGAGCCAAATCCCTGGCCACCATATTGATCACCTCTTGATCACTGCAGCAGCCAAAGGTAACTTGTATGAATCTCATGATGTATAAATAAATCTGGTATTAGAATATTTAAATAAGTTCTTTTCCTGTCATATGTATATATTTTTGGGCAGATTCTGTACATATCAAGTTGTCTACTAAAATTTAATGCTCTTGCCGGGCGTGGTGGCGCACGCCTATAATCCCAGCACTTGGGAGGCTGAGGCAGGAGGATCGGTGCAAGTTCGAGACCAGCCTGAGCTACAAAAGTGAGCTCAAGGCCAGCCTGAACTGCATAGCGAGACCCTGTCTCAAAAAGACAAATAAATAAATAAATAAATAAATAAATAAATAAATAAATAAAATTTAATGCTCTTGCCATACTTTGATATTTACTATGTAAAATTTAGGACTATGAAATTTTAATGAGTTTTTGCTAAAATTTTCCTGGGTGGTTAATATGGCATCATGTAAAAAGAGATTTGGAAACTTTATTAATGAACCATTATTAATTGATTTAAATGGCTGGCATAGGAAATCATAGATTCTAATCTAATATTTAATAATAAATAAATCTACCTGTTAATATCAAATGAAGTGGTCATCTAGCATCTAAGTAAATACCTTCTGTGAAAAGTAATTACTCCATTTATTAAGCATCGATTAAGTGCCAGGCACTTTACTAAGCCTTCAAAATGAGAGAGAAAAAAAATTTCAGTCTGAATAAAGAGGTTGTTTTTCATCCATTTATTGAGTAAATATTAAAATATACACAGGAACAATGTAAAAGCACTAAAATAAAATAATTAACTTGGTTTAGTTCTTTTTGTTCCCCTATAGCAGTCACTTATTAGAGAGTTTATTTTATTTTATTATTTTTTTTAAAATTTTATTTATTTATTTATTTTTCTTGTTTCAGAGCCTTTGTTTGTTTATTCACTCATTTCTATGGCCGGCTCAGCCCGCCCTGAGAGCAGGGCTGGCGCAGCATGTGGTGCCGGGGATTGAACTGCAGTCCCTGAAGCTGCCCAAGCTTTCCCAAGCAGGCACTTTAGACCACTGAGCCATCCCACCGGGCCCCAAGAGAGTTTATTTTAAAATATTTGTAGGAACGCTTCATAGAAAGAAATATAAAAGAAATCTAATAGAAAAAAATCATCATCATATAGGTTCCATATTTATATCTGATTCAGGTAAAACAGTCAAAGAACAGTAAAATCATTACCTGTAAGATTATTGGAGAACAGGCCATTCAGTATTACATGAGCCTTCATATTACTTATTAATTTAAAAAGTAATTTTATATAGTAGTAGACATAGTAGACATCTTATTAACCTATCACCAAATTAATATTTCTTGAAATGATCCACTAAGAAATGAATACCTCTTCTGCAGTATTATTATTGCTCCAAAATTTTAATCTTAATCGTAAGACAAAATGACATAAATACTGAGAACATTAAGCAAAATATGGTCTATAGATTTCAAAAATACTAATGATGAGACCAAAAAAAAAAAAAAAATAGGAAAATTGTTCAAGATTGAAGAAAACCTAAGACACAGGACAACTACATTCAAATGTAATCCTTGATGGGATCTTGATTTTTAAAAATAAACTTTAATGGGAAATTTGGGCATTTGTGCACACATAATTAAAGCTACAAAGAGGGCTAGCGAGATGGTTCAGCATTCTAAAGTGCCTGCTTAGGAAAGCTTAGGCAACTGCAGAGACCACTGTTCGATCCCCTGCACCACATGCTATACAAGCCCCATCCCCAGGGCAGGCTGAGCTAGTTATAATAAAAAAAATAAATAAATGCTACAAAGAACATTTTTGGGAAAACTGGAGAAATTTGAATGTGGATTATACATTAAACAACAGAAATATATGTTGTATTTGCTTCTCATGTGATCATTGAGCTTATGTAAGAAAATGACCTGCTCTTAAGAGACACTAAAGTACCAAGTAGCTAAGTGAAACTAACTCTCAAATTGCTAAAAGAGAGGGATGGTGGGGGGAGAGGACTAGAGAAAGGAATCTAGGAAAGGAGAGGGAAAAGAGGAAAAGAAATGAAAATCAGGGAAGAAAAGGAGGAAGTGAGAGAAAAAGGGAAAGAAAATGTCTATATCTATGGTGGTAAAATAAATGACAAAATGATAACAGCTAATGAATACAAGTATAGACTTTCACTATACTATTCTTCCAACTTTTCTTTGATTTGACATGTATTCCAACTAACAGTTAAGGATTAAAAAAAAGAAACTTTCTTGAAAAAGTCAAAGAAAGATGAAGCAGTTTTGGCTCTCACCCTCTGTGAGCACAGGAAAAAGAATACCCCAAATAAAAACAGAAGTAGAGGGCCCAGCGGGATGGCTCAGTGGTCTAAAACGCCTGCTTGGGAAAGCTTGGGTGGCTTCAGGGACCGCGGTTCGATCCCCGGCACCACATGCTGTGCCAGTCCTGCCTTCAGGGCAGGCTGAGCTGGCCATAAAAATGAGTGAATAAACAAACAAAGGTTCTGAGACCCAAATCGCACCCCTGGGAGCTGAGCCTGCGAACCCGCAGCGGGGAAGCTCCCTGCGTCCCTCTGCCCCGCTTCTGTGTTCCCGCAACTAACTTCCTGCTCCAGCCCAGACCCAAATCGCACCCCTGGGAGCTGAGCCCGCGCACCGGCTGGGTCAGCATACTTGGCCTGCCTTCCCTTTCCCCGCCCCCCCCCCTTTTTCTTTTTTTGACCCCCTCCAGCCCAAGCTCCAGCACTGAACCCATCAAATAGCTCGTTTGGCAACCGATCTGGTCCACGAGCATACCAGGACTACTCAATCCCAAAGCTCCACCTCCACCTACAGACCACATCCACCAGGATTCACAAAAGCTAGCAGCCAGAGCCCCAACACAAGAGTCAGCAACCTCTGTAGAAGAACCACCTTGGAGTCTCCAGACCAAACGCCCATAGACACAGCATAACACCACCAAAGTGCAGAGGTCGCTTCCATACAAAATGATAACAACAAGGAGTAGGAGGCAATCTCAGGACCCGTGCCCACCCAAACCAAATACAGAAGACACTATCATGGAAGAAAATGAGAATT
>PVJA010012132.1:0-52815 GCA_004027025.1 Myocastor coypus
TTTTTTTTTTTTAATGACTTTTGATGCATTTAATTTGAACTCTTTCTAGGGTTGAGGTATTCTCTTTCTTCTCTATGCATATCCCACTTTATTCCAGTTCTTTCCTGTCCCACAAGACAGGGTTGCACTTTCAGGATGAGTGTCTGATGTGTCCAGTACACTGGCAGCTTGGGGTGTTGCCAAAGAGTTCTCTTGAATTGTGGTAGGTTTAAGTTGTAAGAAGTGGAGATAAACCTTGGCTTTTGCTGCAGATGTTGCTACTGCATGTAGATTCAGAGGCTGTGAAAGCTGCCTATGAGTTTTCAGTTATAACTAGATGACGGACCAAGCTAAGGTTGGACTAAGAAACAGAGCGAGATAGACCTGTGGGGACCATAGCAGGCACACGTACCCGCTGTGCCAGCTCTGATGTGTTTCTTGCTGCTCAGCCTCAGAATGTTCTTCTTGAAGCAGAAGCAAAGAGAACTAGGCAGTGCTTTAGATCTGAATTATGGCTCAAACTTTTTGCATTTTGGATCTTATTTTTAGGGCAGGGGGTCAGAACCCAGAACCATACAAGGAATCTTGCAGGGGGCTGTACTCCACACAGCTCTGGGGAAGGCCAGCCAAAAAAGTGGAGCATAGACAGCCATGTGATCTGATCAGAGTCCCTCTGCTTCTGGGTAGGCAGGCTGCCTCTCCAGTCCCCATTTCTATGTCCTATCTTGAGTGTGCAGGGAAGGCTGGCCTTCAGGTTTCTTGAGGTTTCTGCATTCAGGTTCTATGTAGATAAGATTCACCATGACCCAGCTGGAAACCTTTCCTTGGAGCCAACCTAAAGGCCCAACTTATCCCATTAAATTAGTTAAAGCAAAGACCTGTCAACTGTAAGATGCACCATTATTTGACATATCTGTGTGAGAGAATATTGAGTGTGGGGATTCACTATTACATCGATTCTTCCCAATTTTAGAGCTAGAATAATGCCTATGTTTAAAAAAGGAACTTTAGAATAGGTGGAAATGCTTTTTCTAATGCTTATATTTTGCTTCTTGCTGTGATAAAAGGTTTCAATTGGTACCCTTTAGATTTAGCAGTTTTCTTTGTATCTGAAGTAAGGCTAGAACTTTTGGTGCTTTGGACTTTATTTTCAATGCTGGGGGACAGAACCCAGAACCATACAGGGCTCTACTGTTTTGACTGTCTGGCTAGAACTTTAGGTTTTCTTTTAACTATATTCTTATCTCACAGTGTCTCTGCCTGAAGGAACCCCTAACTCAAACTTTATTCTAGGACTCAGAGATCCATTAACTAACAAAGCCATTTGCTCCAGAGGCCATTTACCCACTGAGGATTTCGAGCTGGGATTCGATGGGTGGAGGGAAGTTGCATCTTCCTGCCCATCCTTCTCTTGCCCCTTTGCAGCATTCTCCTCATCATCCAGCCTTCCTCATCACCAGAAGCTCTTTGTTGTCATAAAGGTAAAGGCAATGTGGAAGGGTAACCCCAGTAAGGTGCCAACAGCAACACTCAGTGCAGCTCTCTTTGCAGTTTGCAAATCACTTTCTTTTTAATTATTATTTTTTATTCTCTTTGACAAATTAGGTAGGACCAGGATGGGTATTTTTATTTTCTAAGTTAAGGGACCTGCTCAAAAGCGAGCAGGCCTGGGTGTATTATAGACTCTATGGTCTCCTGTCTGGTTCACACTAGGGACTGAATGGCTATTGAGTGGCTTGAATGCTAGAAGGTGCTATTTCCCATGTTTACGAAAGGTGAGAGGACTTCATATAGGCACTTAGTCTTTTTGACACTCATAATTGCCTGTTTCTAAAATAGAAATGTGGTAGGTCTACATGTTTGGCAAATTCTAATGTGTTGTATAAACATGAGTAGTAATGGGCATGATATTAATTAATAATAAAGGGAAGAGTAGAAGATTAATGCTATTGGGTTAAACCTCCCCAGAGCAGGAACTCACTGCAGAGGAAGATTCTAGGGACATAGGTACTCGCTGTAGAGGCATAACTGTGGTGGCTGAAGCCCTGGTGGTGGAGGTGTTTTTTTCTGGAGGAAATTTCAGGACAAGCTGAACCTCACACCAGAACCTGAAGCAGGTGGAGCCAGTGTTCCTAACCCTGTTTCTCTTCTGTTCTGTGACAAGAAATCTTATTTCACATCTCCAGACCCTAAGTATCAAGGTCAGGCTCTGGCATTCTGTATGCCGACCAGAAGGGGCCTAATAGCTTTGGTTGTCTCATTTCCTCATGTGCAAAATACTATCTGGCTTGATTTCTTTCCTTTCTATCTGGGAATATTGAGAAATAAGGCAAGATGTTGTTTGGGAAGTTTTCTCATCTGCTTATCTGAGAGGTATTTTATAAATACAAGAAACAATTCTTAGGTGTGCTTACTAAAACTAGAGCAACCCTCACAACTCTATGAGTCAATATAATCTTAGAGAAGTATGTACTATGAAAATGGTTGTAATAGTTTGTCAGTTACAGAATTTCTGTGGTGATCCAGCCCTTTCTTTTAAAAAACAATTGGATTTATAAAGCAGTAAAACATCTCGAAAATTCACTGCAATTGACTAAGAAGCAGTGTATCTGTTAGAATGTCTGATTCGCAAAAGTTTTTTTTCTGGAGAATGACATCCCAGAGATAAACTGAGTTATCCACTACTGATTTTTAAAGCCAAGCTTTATGTGGTGTGTCCATGCCGCTGTGCTGGGGAGCTCCAACGCAGTGGTCCACAAGTGCATGCTGAATGTCATGTGGATTCCTGTGACATTTCACGGGAAACCAATTCCAGTGCAGTGGAAATGTATTTTTTTCAGAATTGAAATTATGGGTGGTCAGAATAGAAATCAGGGATGGTCAATGAAATAGGTGCTTAACCTTAAGATGGTTATGCTGCGAGCTCAGGGCCAAATCCAACTTTTATTAAAGATGCTTATTCCTCAGTGCAGTGAATTAAGAGTAGAACTCCAAGGTACTTTAATCATCTTTACAATAACGGGTTCTTTCTCTCTATCCGTCTCTCTCCCTCTCTCTGGCTCTCTCCCTCCCACCCTCCCCCTATGTTTTTTGCATCCCATGCAATACTTTTCTACCTTTCAGAAAGGAAGTAATTTTGTTTCATGTGAGATTTAAAGGGAAACTTTCTAAGACTAAGATTCACTGCACATTGTGTTCCTCCTTCATTATTATCAAGCAAATCATTTTTTTAATCTTAGAGAAAGTTGTACTTCTGTCAGCCCTTCAAAGATGTGACGCCCACCTCAGTTTTTGAAAGACTGCAGGGTATTAGCTTATTGTTACAGGATCTTTCTAGTGAAGATGGAATAGCTATCTTTAATATTTCAACAGGATGAAAATCCCATGTGTTGACATTTAAAAATAATATTCACTCTTAGTGGATAAAAATAAATCCTGCAAATATCATTTAATCATAGTGTTGGTCATTCCAAGAACAGAATAACATACTCCTATGTGAGGGTTACTGTGTTAAGAAAATAGGCTTGAAAAAAAAAAAAGAAGAAGAAGAAAATGGATTTGTCTGCAGCAAAGATCCCGAAAAGGTGTCAGAGCAGGGTGCTCTAATAGAAACACCTGTTGAAGGGGCTAGAGAGATAGCTTGGTTGTCTAAGCACCTGCCTGGCAAGCACAAGGACTCAGATTTGATCCCTGGTACTGCAAGCCATGCTGGCCCCGCCCCTAGCTGGTCACTGAAACCTGGTGTGGTGACACATACCTGTAATACCAGTGCTGGGGAAGCTGAGTCTGAGCTGTGTAGTGAGACCCTGTACCAATTAATTAACTAATTAATTAAAAATAATACCTATTGGATATGAAGAAAAGTTAATAGTTGCTTAAAAATCAAATATTCAACTTTGATTATAATGTTTAAGGACTTGCAAGAAGAATATGATGATAAAATGAAAACAATGGTGTCTAATGGTGTCTATGTGCCTGAAAGTAGAAAGCTTACCTGGGACCACAGTGAAGTCTCAATTCTCAGATTAGAAAATGGGCAGAGGCTGAAGGAGATGTGAGACTTGGCTCACCTGAGCTGTAGATCAAGTTACTTGTTAATTATCTGGAGTTATGTTGATGCTAAGATAGTAAATCCCCGGGTAATGCTCTTTATTGTTAAGTAATAGGTTATTTTCCTGTTTTTAAAAGGTAATGTGTATGATCTCAGGTCAGCTTGGTGCATTGCATAACCAAACTGTGATGGAACTGGTCATGGAGCTTTGGACTGAATTATCCTGAAGTGTGGAGAAGTTTACTAAGATAGACTCCAGGAGTCTAGCTTAGGACAGTCTATACATGCACTTGTAGAGCAGAGGGGGACACAGGAGGTAGAAACACAGATCTTGGAAAGTGGTCTTGGAAAACATTAGAACTCTAGTGTTCAAAGCCAAAGAGTAAAATCTTATATTTCAAACCTGCATGTTAATCAAATAGGGAAATGATTAAAGATGATTTTTAAAAGACAGAGTCTTATAAGCATTGTTGGAGTGAGACTAACCATGTTTCATTTAGTACATTTTCATTATACCTGATGATTACATTAGGTTCATCTCTTACTCACATAAATCTCATTCATATACGTACACATTTACAGTCCTAGTCTATTTTTCTATGAATGAAAACTCTATACTTTTTAGCCTGTTACAGTAATTCCCAACCTTTTTTTTTTTGGCCTGTGTTGATATTTATGTGTTGTACTGGGTTCAGCTCCCCAATTCATAAATATAGTAGCTGAGATTCTCAGTGAAGCCATGTGTTCTCTCCTTAGGGTAGGAAACCTTGTTTGTGGTTCACACTGACTGAGGCTGTCATTCTTTTTATTAAATTCATTTTAATGAGAAAAAAATAAGATAGCAATGAAACAGTTTCAAAACAAGTTAGTAGGATGGTTACAATAATTAATACAATGCATATTGTTGTCTTCATAGTAATTATGCAGAGGGCAAGATGCAGACCTGATATCTTGTCTAAACAATATTAGTACAAACTTTTATTCTCATTGAGCTGAGCTAAGACAAAGTAGCTGCATATCTATCCTAACTCTCTTGTGTATACATATACATATTTTTTTCTTTTTAAAGTTTCTAATACTAGGAGAAAATATCATACCATGTCTTATAAGTAGCTTGTAAGTAAAGATACAGTGTGAATCATAAAACAAAATTTATAATTAAACAACATTCAGAATATTAATTAAATGTTAATTAATTAAAAGGTAAATAAAAATTTAAAAACAATATTTCAAAGTTCAAATCAAATCATGAGTCCAACTTAGAGGCCAGAATGTTGTGTATCATGTATACGAACCTGTAATCAATTCAGAGTACTTGCATAGTATTTGAATAGGTTAATATATACAAAGATATCAACTAAGAAAAATGGTAGTAAAGAATTACTAAGAATAAAACATAACATAAAGACTGGAATGGGAAATATATGACCAGTAAGCATCATGGACAATGTCCATGTACATGATTGTGCAATATCCTATTCTGAAACTGTTAGAAGTTCTGGTCATATATTTGCCATTCCAAGATTTATGTTATGAGGCTGTCACTGTGACCAAAATGATTTTATTAATTACTGAATTCCCTTTCAAGACCTTAGCCCGAACATTTCCAGAGACAGGTTCTTCATCCATTCTGTTCAGAACTGGGTGGGTGCATTTTTTATATACTTCCTAGCTTTTTTCAGAGGCCAGAAGTTGACATGGAATTTTGCTAGCAGATCATTGTTTACAATCTTAGGCCATCTGAGCTTTGACTTGTTAGCACATAATCTTTGAAACTGAGAACCGTACACATTGTAATATTTCCCAACAATCTTAGTTGTTTTCACTAGGATATTAATGAAAGTAAGAAAAGGAGACTGGGCATTTAATTGGAAGACAAAGAAATGAGACTGTTAAAAAAGAGTTGGTGGAGGAGTCTCTGGAAAAGGAAATATATTCTAGGTAGGTTTCATATCCTGTCCGTGCTATTAAACACCTCTTTGTCACTGTTTGGGGCCCCTGATACTTGTGACTCCAGAAAATACCTACCCCTAGCCCCAGCTCATATGTGTAGCATGCAACAACGCACATGTGAGCACACCCACACATTGGCACATCTCTATGACCTCTACTCATCTACCTGCTCCTGAATCTGTTAGCATTACTTGTGTTACAGGATTAGTGTATGCTAGTCCCAAGAGGATAACACTGTCAATTGATACTAAAGATATATTAGCACCTCCGTGCATTTAACCAAAAAATAAATGTCATTAAGACATCAAGATAGCATTTCCATTTGCCGTTAGTGAAATTGTCAAGGGCATTCAAAAGTTGTGGGGGAACAGCAGGAACTGAGAAGCCCATGACGCTGCTATTTGGATGCAGGGTGCTCACCACCTCGCTCTGATCCTGCCTGGCCTATGTTTCCACTCCATCTGCTTCTGGGGCAGCTCAAGTTCAAAGCAATGGACCATGCCCTGGGATGGACAGTGTGAACATGGAGCCATGACAGGACTGGATGTGTGGCCATCTCTGAACATTGGTCAGGGGAGGACACTGCTGTGTGGGACACTAGCCAAATATTTTAACACCTTGAATTTGCAGACGTTTGGTTTTGTGGCCAACTGCTTGTTTCTTCTTACTCCAATCTGTTTGACACTCTATAATATAAGCTTTAACAAGAATATCTTGTCTCAGCCACATTATCAGGCTAGATCATTAATGCTAGACTCTTTGAACACTTTCTGAAAAAGCACTTATAAAGCCCAGCAACGCTTCCCAAATTTGGAGGAGTAGGAGCCTGATCATAAATGAAGGAAAAGATATGTGATGCAATATGTTAAAGAGATGCACTTTCAGTATACCTGAAATTCACACTTCTGTAAGCTTGGGATCTCTTGCTTTATTTAAACCCTAAGTTTGTAGACCACAGGAAAAGGTGTGCTTTTGGCTGTCTCATGTGCAAAATCCACATAATATGATAATGTCCTAGTTAATGGGGATATAACAAATTTTTTATATTTTACAATTTATGAAGAACATTCACATATATTACTTTGTTTATTCATACTTTTGCCACTTAAGAGAATGTAAGAGATACATATTTCTTTCTAGGTCTTTGAGAAACAGACTTGAGGTAAGCGTTGTGGCAGGAGATTATTAAGGAGTGCATTTAGGATGCTACCTGAGGAGAGGTAGGCAGGTAGAGGAGAACACAAGGAGAAACTGCACAGAAACTCAGCCCACACCAACGCCCACACAGTCCTGCAGCGGACATGATCTGCGGTGGTCTTTCGGGTAGTCCCGAGTTGGAGCTGAGGCCAGACTTCAGACTTTTTTGTTGCCCTGTCTTGGGATGCAGCTGCCCTCAGAAGAGCATAACCTTGCACAGGGTAACTCTCTTCTCAGAGGTAGGTCCCCATCATAGCTGGTGGCTAAGAGCACTAACAGCAGCTGGGGCAGGGAGCTCTCCCATTGTGAAGGGGCCAAGGCAGCAGGTCAAAGTTCCAAGTGTGGAGGGGTAACAAGCTTGTGTGTGGCCAAAGGAAAGACACCAAGAAGAGGCAAGGAGAACAGTGAAACAGGAAAGACATTCATCAGAGGGGTGGTCAGTTTCTAATAGGCAAGAGTTGACTGTAGTTTATAGATTGACTTGTTAAATGGACAGAGTGCTCAGAGGCCCCTCGAGATGCTCTGTATTAATGCATATTAGGAGGCCTGCTCCAGACCAGCCTGAGCTCTCCTGTATGGATCGAGCTCAATTATTAATCAGAAATGATGGGTGATGGGGGATAATGCTGCCTAATGGTGCAGGATGGGTAATCATGCTGTCCTGTAATGCATGTTCAGAACTCAGGTTGGGACGAAGCTAACAGGCTGCCCCTCCCTGCGTGTGGGCGCTTCTGTGGTGTACTCCTTTGAAGTCCCAGACAAATGCACCAAACCACTTGCGTGACTTAATGCATCAGCAGAGCATTCACATTTCCTCTTAATGTGTCACATGGATGATAAAGAAGTGCCTGGAAGGGAGCTGGTGGGAAGGGGCTTTTAAAAGCCAAGTCACAGCCCTTGTGGCACTATTGCCACACCATTGAGAGCTTTTGTGGCCAACTTAGAGCTATTTGATGTGGAACTCATCATATACCTGTATCCTCATTACATGAGTCAGCGTGACATATGGTCTAGAAATGACAGAGTTACCTGAAAACACACCTTCGGGGACCCAACATTTGGATAGCTTTGTACTTGAATCTAGAAACATCTCAGGACCATGTGATGAATGGTGATTCCTATGATGTGGTGTCTCCAACCCATTAGTAGGAAATTTGCATTCTGTAACAAAGACTGGAATGTTATATTGCAACCAAATCTTATCCAGAATGGATTTGAAACTATTTCAGAGAACAAATAAGATTCCCCAAACTGCTGCCATTGTGTGGCATTGAGTCACAGTTGTGCTGGAAATCTAGACTTTGTATTTTATTTCATTTCATTTTTAAATTACTTTTAATAAGAAATATTAATATGATAGTTTCACAACACATTAGTAGTACATTTGCAATAATAGACACATTGCATATTGTCCTCATAATAGTAATACAAAGCACAGGGTATGGACATGATACATTTTCTAATTAATATTGGCAAGGAAAGGAGAAAAAGGAAAAAATTTCTTCTCTTTGAACTGAGAGGAAGTAGATGTATACATAGTCCAGTGTTCCATAATTGCATGGGTTACTGGTGAAACAGGCAGTGTTGGAGGTTGTTGATGTAAGCCTCTTATAGCTCATCATACTAATCTAGTTCTGCATGTTATACTGCATAATTAAGCTTTTCCACTAGGTGATCCAGGGCAAGTTAAAGCAAGACCTGTATAACAAAACATACATCTTTTGTATCTTCCGAGGTCAAATCCCCTCAGGATTAACTTTGGAACCATGTACAGTGCTTCGTGGAACTGTTGTCAGTGTTAGTCTTTGGGATGAGTCATGGCCATTGCTTGACCAATTTGCTTTCTGTGAAAGCCTGAGAGAATGTTTTTTCTCTGGGTGACTCTCCTTAGACACACTATAGTTCATTTATCCCTTTCCTCTGAGGTCCTATAATCTCCTTGACCAGAAAATTTGGGACACTTTTGAGTGATAGGATATTACAGCACAGGTTCTCTTATGTCCTGAGTCCTTACTAACTTTGAAGGGCTAGGGCAGTGGTTTTCAACCTTTCTAGTGCCATGACCCCACAATGTAGTTCTTCATGTTGCGGTGACCCCAAACCAAAAAATAATTTTGGTGGTTACTTCAAAACTGTAATTCCCAATAAATAACATTTTCCTATGGCTTTAGGTGACACCTGTGTTTTGGTCATTAGACCCCCACCAGGGTTGTGACCTACAGGTTGAGAACCACTGAGCTAGGGCCAAGGTATTGGCTATCCTCATAGCCTTTCTTTTTCTCCAATTTTTGGTCTGTTAACTTACATTTTCAACCCTCTAGCAGAGAAGCTTTGTGATACTATTACTCTATAACATAGGCAATTGAGCTTAACATCACTGCCTTTCTGAATATCAAACATCTTTGACTTAGCTTGAAATTGATATTTTCCATCCATCATTGATATCCTAATAACTCTCTATAGAATGTGATAAAAGCAGTTACACATTTTGTATTTTAAATAAAAAAATATTAGTACGGTAGTTATTGAAGTTTAGAGTGAAAAATCCCCTGACTTCTGGTTTATATAGTAAATCATAAAAGTCTGTGGGCTCTGAATATCATAAATTAACCACTTAAGGAACAAAATTGGGTTGGCCATGCAAAGGTTGGCCACATGGAGAGGTGTCAAATACCTGGCGATGTCCAGCTGTTGATATACGAGGGGGAACAAGTGACTATAAGAAATAGTGGCTCTCTGATCAAACAGAGAGATGGAGCAGCAGCAGCAGCAGCAACCCTCTGCTTCTTGGTTTGGGTTTTCTTACTTCCTTGCTGGCAATATTATTTCTGTCTATCTGCTTGTACCTTTGCAGTGTCTTTGCTTTTTTACATTTTAAAAATTTTGAGTTAAAGATTTCTAGTTGTCCATAAAGGAACTGCTTATAATAGCTTCATTTCCAAGCCACAGGCTCTTCCAGAATAACTGAATTGTAGCAGGAATGTCCATGTATCTCTAGCACTCCAGAAACATCAGCACGGTCAGCTGTTTCTTCCCAGAAACATGAGCAAGGTCCCCAGTAGATAACCTGCTCCCAGCAGAGCTGGTTGTGGCCTAAAAGGTTGTCAAGCAAATGAGATCATTAATATCCCTGTGTCTCCAGAAGCAGGGGACACTTTTGTAGGGTAAGTGAAAAGACTCAGAAGCTGTAGGGACAGATTAGACTCCACAAATACCACAGGTGATCAAAATTTACAGTGCTTGTTTAAATGAACACATTTATGCAATAAAGTTCATGTTACCATTAGCCTCCCTCAGAATTCTCCTATTCACATGCAGCGCACGTATTCCATCCATCTTGCCACTGAGTTTCTTTTTTTTTGCCTTTTTTTGAGACAGGGTCTCACTATGCAGTTCAGGCTGGCCTTGAGCTCAGTTTTTTGTAGCCCAGGCTGGTCTCGAACTTGCACCGATCCTCCTGCCTCAGCCTCCCGAGTGCTGGGATTACAGGTGTGAGCCACCACACCCGGCACTGAGTTTCTTTACACAATGTGATAAAAAAAGGACAGTGGTTGTTGCTGGTGGGTGCCAACCATTCAGGGGAAAATTAGGCCTATAAGAACACAACAGTGTGTCCTTAGCACTTTAATATTAAAATTTGGTTCCATATGACTTCTGGTTCTTGCCCAGTGGAAAAATGACTGTGAAAGGTGAGTGTTTTCAGTTAGTTCAGGATATCATGGAAGCTACAACAGAGCAACTAGAAGCATTTCAGAAAGAAGATTTTCAGAGATGCATCAGAGGGGACAAGGACGGAGGAATAAGTGTATTGGAAGCAAGAGGCAATATTTGGAGGCTATTCATGGCACTATGTCTTTTACTGTAGTAAGTTTTTAAAAATTAACACTCACCATAATTTTTGATTAAGCTCATGCAAATATTTGACTCTGAGACTGCTGCTCTACCCTTAGAGAACCGTGTAAATGGGAGCCTCTGGGCTCCTTGTCTTCCTCTTAGATATTGTGATTCATACCTTGTGTTTGTGTTGGTGGGGCTGATGGCTGGAAGTGTGGTTCCTGATCATTTGCCTTATGTAAGTTCAATTCTGGACTTCATCATTACGAACCCTTGCTCCTCTGACTCAACATCTTAAACACTATAGCTCCAACTTAGAATTTTGAGTCATATTTAAGGATCAAACTTTAAAGGATAGAATATGCATTTTTTAAAAATCTGAAGTCACACAAAAATAAGTCTTTAATACAAATTACGAAGTGTGATTCTGGATTTGATAGAGGATACAGGTTTTCATCAGTTGACCTCAGGTTGCACTGTTGAGGAGAGAAATAGTGTACAGCAAGGTGGGATGGATTTGATGCCTCAGAATGAAGTGGATGTGAAGCTCCTTTGGTGAGCATATGCTCCTGTCCAGAGCGGTAACAGGCACCTCTTAGGCTGGGAATACTTTTATTTGTCTTGACATGAGCACTTCTCGGTACTCCAGTAGCTGCTTGAGGAGGGATAAGGAAGCCCACCTTTGCCGCCTGAGTTCTCTGAGTCTTGATGGTCGCCCAGCAGTGGCAGCTTGGGGTTGGCAGGACTCCCAAAGGCAAAGTTTCTGTGGGAATCTTCCTGCTCAGGGAGCTCCACGGCAGTGCTGAAAATCTCAGACACATGCTTATTTAGGGGAGAGAAGTTGTTTTCTTATTTTTGTGATTTTGCTGAAAAGCAAAATCTGTATTCAGCAACCACTGACCAAGCTGATATGTTAGCATGCCCTGTCACTTTCATAGTGGGCTTTCTTGGTGAAATGTAAGGCCATGGCCTTATTGCTTTAGAGCCTTGAGATCATTTGTCAGCGAAGTAAAACTGGTTATTTGGATGTCACCTATAAGCCATTGACAACAGGATGTGGAATTAAAAGTGCCATCAGCATGGGGCACAAGTCATAGAATGTCAGACTTGCCCTGAGCTCTGCATTACCTTTCTTTCCCACTTTTGTATCTGTGTCATCAGCAATCTCCCTGTTTGACGTCTGTGTGTCACTAGAGTGCACAACAGCCATCGACTTGTCGATCCAGTTCCTTATTGTATTACTGCATTGTCAATTCGATTTTACCCATTAAAAACAAGGGAGCCATGGAAAATATCACACTAGTCCAGGTCACCAACAAGGGTGGCAGAAAGAGACAGAAGGCAGGGGTATGGATTCTCCAACTAGACTTTAGGCATACCATCTCATAACGCTAAGCAGTGACAGGATGCGATGCACGCATATTGAAGATGATGGAGTTGGTAATGAGTGCGTGTTATGCTGATGCCCACGTTAGGTCAGCCTGTTCTGATGCAGGAGCTTTTACTTTTAGAAGTAGAGATATTGTCATTTGTAAAAATCTATAATTTAAATGAATTTGCTGAAGTTTTCCCGCTCCTGGGTGGTAATACATAGACACACATTTTATAGTTTTTTTTCATATTGAAACATTAAATATTGTGTTTGTAGCATATAAGTTATTATTTTATTAGCCCAAAATTTAAGTTTGACTAAATCCCTAATTTATAAGTAACGAATTTAGGCCTAAATAAAATCAGGCTTTGGATAAAAACAATTTTAGCAAAACACAGAATATCAATGCACCTTTTCTTGGTGTAGCTCTTCTCTGGTTTAAACATACTAATGCCTTCCTATTACATAGAGAGTAAAGTTCCAAATCTCCAGCACGGTAACAGGACAATCAAAACCTCACTGAGCAAAGCTTCTGTGGCTGTGGTGAGCTCCATTGTCTCTCTCAGTGAGCGACTGCGCAGTTGTCACTTTGCACTGCCATCTCCCGCCACTTCCCTTGTACACCTGTATTCATTCAACCTCACAGAGCAACTCAGCTTTTCTAGAGATTATGTGTATGAGAGCCATTTCACTTTGGGATATATGGTTCTCTGCTTCGTATTGCTCTGGTCTTCCATTTTTATTTTTACTAGACAGGTCCTCCCTAAATAGCGAGCCAGCTCAGATAACCCTATCAGAACATTCCTACAAATAACAGCATATTTAAATGAACTCTTTGTTGGGCTGCCATGTCCATCACCCTGAGTTCCCTTGGTGTAATTGTCATGGTTGGCATATGGTATGTGCTCAGTGAAGGAAGAAATGGTACCTTGCTAAGTTGGATGCTTCTGGGAGGCCTCAAGAAAAACTTGCAAGCAGGTAAGATTTTTAAGTGCTTATAATAAATTATTTATGCAACAGCTTTCTTCAAGGAGCATAATGTTCTAAAGTCTTTAGCCTTATTTTATCTTTCCAGATTTATCATTTGACTTTTGAAAATAGGGTAGATAGTTCTCCATCTGTCATTCTGGTGGGCAGGAAACAGGCTTTTCTCCTTCAGACTCGGAGCTTTAAGCCCTGAAACTCTCATTTCAAAAATACATGAATCGGGTGATCCCTGGCAGAGAGGAAGGAGGCAGGAAGGCCTTCCTGGAAAATAGCGCGAGACAAGCCTAGGAAGAGAACCTTCAAAAATGACATCAAATTAATGATAAACCACAGGTTGGAAGCCATAAAGCTCAGCGGGGTTTAAATATTTATTTGAAGTCAGACTATTAGTATCCATAGGGTGGGTGGTGGGGTGCTTTTCTGTCTTTCTGTCGTCTTGAGCTAGGAAGCTATGCCAGGCTTTCCATTTAGGTCTCCTGAGTTTCATGGCTCATGAGAGCAGATTTCCTCTTTTAATACAGTACTTATAGGATTAATCAGTCCAAGCCAGAAATTTAGGTGAGGGTGGGAAAAACAAAGTTTCACAATCATACTATAGAAACAACAGATTTTTGATTAAAAAATTTCTCTAAATATATTAGTTCAGATGAAAGCTGTGTGCCGTCTGTCCTGCTAGGGACCAGGTGGCATCGGGATGCTCAGTACAGCAGAGTCCTTCCCTGCCCTCCTCTGCTGAGGCTGCCTTTACCATCCCAGTCTCATGCTCTTTCTTTGTCCTCTGTGGTGTTTGCAGCACCTCCCAATTTAGCATCCTCCTGCCTTTAATGAATGTGCTGTTGGTGTTTCCCCTCCTACCTCGTCATTAATAAAAGCATTAAGGGAAACTGGGCCCATCACCAATCCATGGCACACCCCACTACACACCACCCACCCACTTGCGACACAACCGTTTATCATTACCCTTTGTTTACAATGCTTTCAACGGTTCTAATCCATGTGGCAGTGCTTAGATCCCAGCCAAGTTGCAGTTTATAAGGGACACAAAATCTCACACTCTGCTGTAATCAGTGGGAGGGCCTTTGTTCAGGGGAAGGGTAACTTGGTGAGAGGTAAGGGATTTGCTAAAGAAACAACACACATACTTGAAGTCTCATGTATTCTTAAGTGATTATTTCCAGGGAAGAAGTGGGTATTACCCAAAGTGTTGACATGAGAGCCAGATGCCCAGAGAGAGGTGAAGGCACCCTGTTTGTGTGCTACAGGGATGCCAGCAGTTTTTGTAAGCGCCAGAATGTATGTAGAGACCTTTGTAAAAGCACACACACTCATTTTCTTGTGGCTTAAAAATAGACTTGTAGTTGCCCTTGGCTCTCAAATGTTGGATGAAGAACAGATTCTCTTGCTCTTTTCTTGGGACTGGATCATATCCGATTTTGACATTCTTAGATTCTGGGATTGGAAAACATGTAAGGCATGTTCTCTGTCCACAAAAAGCTTGGAGTACTAAGATGACCCAGCTACTGACCACAGGATAGGGCAAGGGAGGAAGTATGTGTGTGTGTGTTTGGGGGGCAGTAGTTTGTTCTAGCAGGAAATGACTGGATGAGCTTTAAAATAGCCCTATTTAGTTTTGACCTGACCACCTAACAGTTACCCTGGGCATCACTCAGCAGGTGTCATTTCAACCAGCTGACTCTCATTTACATGAGATCCCCTTGTAATCTACTACTTTTATTTTTTGTCTATTTTTTGCATACTTTTTAATTTAGAAGACTGCATTTGCCTTTAATATTTGCTTCTAGTGAAATCTAATAATAAGTCCTGGTTATTTCTTTTATAACTTCATGTTTATTTGTGAAAAACAATATATCATTTTGTGCTGCAAAATATAAAAACTTTTATCCCAAGTATATCAGGTGTAATTTTTATACTTCCCAGAACTCAGTGACATTCTCATACAGAACGGACACTTCTGGGGCAGAGCCTGAGTAAGGAGGAAGTGCCAGCAGATCTGCAAAGAAACACTTGAAAAAGGGGGAATGTTAGCATGTCAGAAAGAAGGCTTATGACATACAAAGACAAAAAAGATGTTCCCGAAGCCAGGTGTGGTGGCGCGTGCCTGTAATCCCAGCACTCGGGAGGCTGAGGCAGTAGGATCGGTGTGAGTTCGAGACCAGCCTGGGCTACCAAAATGAGCTCAAGGCCAGTCTGAACTGCATAGCGAGACCCTGTCTCAAAAAGACAAAAAAAAAAAAAAAAAAAAAAAAAAAAAAATATATATATATATATATATATATATATATATATATATATATATGATGTTCCCTTATGATCAACTATTCATTATACTGAGATGATAGAACTTGAAAGAAGAAATGGAACTAAAAAGTTATAATTATAGTCAATGATTATAATCATTCTATTGGTAGCATTGAGGGAGTTGCCCAACATCTAACAAACTGTCCTGTAATTAAAAAGCAAGGAAAATTTTTTTTTTTTTTTTTTTTTTTTTTGTCTTTTTGAGACAGGGTCTCACTGTGCAGTTGAGGCTGGCCTTGAGCTCACTTTTGTAGCCAAGGCTGGTCTCGAACTCGCACCAATCCTCCTGCCTCAGCCTCCCGAGTGCTGGGATTACAGGCGTGAGCCACCACGCCCGGCAAGGAAAAATGTTTTGTTAAACAATTTATGCACCTTCTGGACCAAACAAACTCATAGAACTTATTTGTTGTTTATTCAAAACAAGGAGTTTAAAAGTCATTTACAATTTAGATTAGGTCCAGTAGGCCAAATAATGGAAAGGTACATCTAGCAAAATGCCAATGGGGATGTCCACTACTGATGTGTTCACTATTATGTTTAGTGAGTGGACGTTTTATTGAAATTATACCACCTAGAGAACAAAAAGGAAGGCCAACGCAGTGGTGGAAAGCATGTTGTTCAAAGAAAGACAGTAACATGAAGAGAATTTAGAAAGAAAGTAGATGCCAGTCCAGATGATAACGTTGCACTATATAGCAGATGTTTTAAGCTATACCACCTACAAATAGAAGCATTAGTGCATAAATTTGATGATATTATCCCTTTTATATTTCCTGTTAAATTATCTTATATAAATTAACAAAAAATAGACAGTTTTGGTCATTGTGTAGTTAAATAACTGGACTGGTAAGTGGTTAAAACCACAAGCACTTGTCTCCACCCATGTGAGACTAGATGTCTGAACCGAAGCGTGGGCCTTGGGAAGGGCTCTTCCTTTCCCCTTTCCCTCCTGGTGGTTGTGTACGATTCCTGGCACTGCTGGCTTGTTCCTGCACAACTGCCATCTCCACTGCAGTATTCTTTTCTTTCTTTCTTTCTTTTTTTTTGGTCTTTTTGAGACAGGGTCTCGCTATGCAGCTCAGGCTGGCCTTGAGCTCACTTTTGCAGCCCAGGCTGGTCTCGAACTCGCATCGATCCTCTTGCCTCAGCTTCCTGAGTGCTGGGATTACAGGCATGCGCCACCACACCCAACTCTCCACTGCAGTATTCTTATGGCTGTCTTCCCTCTGTCAACACAAACCCCAGCTTCTCTTGTCTGAAAAGGACATCAGTCATACACAGGCCCACCATAATCCTGTAAGCACCACCACACTTATTCAGCCCCCTCTTTCTTCTCCCAGCATTGTTAATTATTTTTGCCCATCTGCCTATTTCCTACATTGCTTTGGGCAGTCACCCAAACTTCATGCAGACACGCAAGTATGGACAGAACCTACAAGGCAGAGAAACTTTCTTGTATTCCTTCCTCATAGTGCCTGTTTGGTTGGAGCAATCTTCAGACTCATTTCGGCTAGGCGTTTTCTCTATTCTTTAAGCTTCCAAAGCTCCTTCTTACGCCTTCCTGTCCTTAACCCTTCAGAATCATCTGCTGGCATCTTCTGCACAATACTGAAGGTCCTTATTGGTGAAGTCACATTGTGTGCACACACATGACCCTTTCCCAACCTGACAGTGTGCCTGGCCTGGTGTGAGCGCTTAGCACGGTGTGAATGAGTGGAAGAGCACATAGGTGGATGAGCTAACGCATTCATCAGTGAGTGAGTGACTTTATCTTTGAACTGAACTAAACATCAAGGAAACTTTCTCCTCCTGACATGACCCCCCTCTTGCATTTCTGCTCTACAACTGCAGCAAGTCAAGCAAATGAAGGACAATATGAATTAAAAATACATCACCCTAAGAAAGAGAATGCGTTTAGCTCTTGTTGCCTTGGTCTCTGGTCCACTTTCTGTCCTCTCCACACTTGCTCAGCACTGCCCCTGCCTGCTGCTCTCCCACCTGTGAGCAGAGGACCTTGGGGTCAGAATGAGGCTTTGTTTGCCTTCTCCTTTAGATGTAGATGTAAAGGACTCATCTAAAACTTCAATGGGAAATAAAATGTAAATGGCTATAGGACATCAAAATCTTTCTTCAGGTCACTTTGTCCTGTCAGTCTCCTCACTGCTCCTCAGCACCTGCTAATGTCGGCAAAGGCTCCTCCTCTTGGTGCTCTGAGCTGAGGAAGATGGTTGGCAAGGACATCAATGTTAGAACTCCGCCTCTTTCTCGCTGGACCCACCAGGGGCTAGCTGACCGATGACTAGCATTGGTGTGGTATTTGTGACACGGCTGGGACTTTGCCACTACGAGGCAGTGTGATTGTAGCATATTACTTCCTGTGCCTGACCCTCAGTTTCCCTTTCATTCCCAGCTGTGGTGCACAGTTCTATGGGTCCCTTTCAGGCTAAGACCAAGGAGAACAAGGTGATTTTTGGCAGGACTGGCCTTCAGCGATTCTCCCCAGAGTTCTGTAGTTTCTAGCGGTGTGTGGCTTCAGATCCTCCAGGGTCATGCTTTTACTCTGCGGCTGCTCTGCCTCAGTCTTATGAGCCCCCCACCTCAGATCTTGTCAGGGCAAGGTGAGGAGAGAAAGAGTGGGTAGAATCAGATGTCACTTTTACATTTCTGAGAGCGAGTGGAGGAGGAAGACTAAAATTATATTTTTAACCAAATCTTTCCAGTTCTGTATGGATTTGACTTGAAAGTTCTCATACTCATTTTCCCCAGTAGTTCTAAGAAGTAGAAATGGACAGTGTTGCCTTTAACCTTTGGTGGTACTTAGTAGAATGACTATCGCTGGCATTTACTAAGACACATAACGATGCAGTAGCAAGCTGACTAAGCTGAAGCTACTGGGCCACGTTTATTCATTTATTATTCATGCTTGGACTGCTTCCAAAGATAATGTGAAGGATACACGATCAAATATGCATTTCCAATATGACTGTAAAATCAAAGTTAAAGGAGCCATGGAATGATGGGAACAGAGATAGCTGTGCAAGACAATGTCTTTCTTTTTGCCGAACATACATTTTTATCTTTGAGATTCCTGGTAGCCAAGGAGAGAAATGAGACATAGTGAATCACCTGGCTTTCATTATCTACTAAGAGAAGCATGCTGTATCTCCAGATGAAATGGCCTCATACTTTCTCCTACACCAAACTCTATGTGTAACTCAGTATCTGATTTGTCTGTGTGTGGTGACTGACTTTGTATTTTCATCTTGAAACTTACACTGGAAAAATAGTAAAACAATGCCTTGTGTCTACTAAAATTATTTTAATACTTCAGTAGTGCTTTTACAACATAGGTAGCATTTATGTTTCATATACTATATTTTTTATTGACCTCCACATGAAGTTGAAGGAATATTAAATTGTAATTATAAAAGTACAGTATTGTTACTTGGGTTAAATAAAGTAGTCCCAGGACATAGGTGTTTGTTTTTATTTTGTGATTTTGAGAGTTTAACTGAGTACAGAGACAGATCTTAGAAAATCTGAAGAGCAGATTGTTATTTTTCTTATTTTTCATTTATATGTTGTATAGGGTCTGACCATGCAGACTCCTAGTGATCCTCCTGTTTTCAGTTTCCTCTGCACTGGGATTACAGGTGTGTGCTATCACTCCTGGACTTGTTTGCCAGCTAAGTACATCCCAGGGACAAGGCTGGTGTGGCAAAGTAGGCACTTAGTCCACTGAGCTATCTCACCAGCTCTGTTATTTCTTTAATTCATCTGTCTTAAAGATTAATGGCCACCCACAAACTTTTGACAGACCCAAGTTTATCTACTATCTAATTGTCAAGCATACCAAGTTGAATTGCTCGTAGAAAGCTAAATGTCTGTTGAAGTCTCCATGGAGGCAGTTGGCAAAACCCACATCTTGCTGTACAATTAGAGTTCATCATGTTGTCTTATGGAAATCTGGGCTGCATGAGAAGGACGTGAGCCTCTGGGTACAGCAGGCAGGTTGAGGTTTTGACTTTTAAAGTAGGGACAGCTCTTTGGTTACATAAATCTTCTACATAGCCTAACTCATCCACCTGGGGAGACAGCCGTGAGCAGAAAATGTAATTCTTGAAGTCTAAGGAAAGAATTATGAAGTAATATTTTCCAAACTCACTGAATCATGAAACTCTTTCCCTCACAGTACACTGACAGATTTACCACAGTTGCCTCGGAAATATAAAGCGCACTGAAAAATGTGGTCTCACAGATGAATTAATCATTTTAAGAAATGATCAAAAATTTGATTCGTATGTTTAATATACAATGAACAGTGACTAATACCATAAAGATATATTCAGATAATGGGACAAAGTGCATAGCATAACTGAGCAGTCTTCAAAGAGAGTGTATATTACTGGGTGGCAGTTTGCTACACTAATGCTTAGGGCTAAGCTTGACTTTTCTTTCCCCAGAGTGGTTTTGATAGAGAAGATATGAAACCAAAGCAGGGTAATGGTCCCAGGGTCAGTCGGCTAGTGCAGGCCCTGACAACTGTGGTAGAAGCTATAACCTGGAGTGGATGCCCTTGTGGGTCACTGTGCTCTTTTTCAGCTCTGCGAGAGGAGCCTGCTCTTCTAGGTGCTGCCGAGAGGCTGAGGTGTTGTGAGCTGCTCTTCAGTGCCCCCACACATATGTTCTACTCAGGATCGGGTTGGAGCCCATCACTGCCAGCTCGAGAGAGCCAGCTGAGAAATGCTTAGGAATTTGACTATGGTGGGAATATTCACATCATGGCCACGAGGCATTGCTTTAATCCTTGCAGAGCCAGTTTGTAGCATTCACCAGCACCACTGCGTCACCCAAAATGGTGGCATTACTTATCTCTATTTTTGGAACAGGAAGCTGAGCAAAGAAAACATGAGCAACTGGGCAAGATCACATAGGTAGCCAGTCCCGTGGCCTAGGTCTTCTGATACGTTCTACATTGTCACTATGGGATGAGAGCAACATTTCTATTCATGAGATACCTACTTCAAGTGCAAATGGGATGCCAAGCATCGTAGACTGCTGTAACTGCCTCAGCAGGCACTGAAATAATTAACTAATTCATTCAGAATCAAAGGCACCTGCTCTGTTTGACCCTGAGCTTGGAAGCCACTTGTCACTAACAAGAATACAGACTTGACTATAGTAATGGCAAACCCATTAGATACCCAGTGCCCAAACTCAAGCCAAAACCTACTTAATTATCGCAGAGTGCCAACACTGCAATTAAAACAGAATGTTGGGGTTTTAGCTCAGAACGAAGGATTCAATGTCTGGCTCACACGTGGACAGAGGACTTTGGTGCTTGCCGTGGCATGTGTGCCATGGGTTCACCATCACTGGGCTTGGGGAAGGTGCAGACAAGGCATGGCAGCTCTTGGGGGTGATGGTGCATGCAGCGAGGGCGCAGAGGCGAGACCCCCGCAGAGCATCAAGGAGCCGACAACCCGGACTCAGAGGGAGGATGTCTTCCTGTGAGGAGGAGTTTCAAAACCAAGATCTGAAGGATAAATCAGCTTTATCCAGACAAAGATCAAATAAGTGTATGAGGAGCATTGAACACAGTGCACACTGAGGCCCAGAAGAGAGACAGAGCGTTAGGAGGTCAGGCAGCAAGCAGGACAAGTGGTCAGGGTGTCTGGGAGACCAGGGAGGTGGACAGTGCTGAGCTTTGCCAGCCCAGCCCCAGACCGTGGATGTGATCTCAAAGGCAAGGGGGAAGGAAAATTTAAAACGGGGCTGGATACAATCAATTCTACACTGTATAATTCATCCTGCTGCCATTTGCAGAACAGACCAAAGACAGAGGCACCCTATAGGCTGCATGGAGGCAAATCCAGGCAGGCTGGCCCTTCAAAAGATGAAGATTCAGGTTCTTTGGTGAGCTTGTTTTCTACATGGGAGGTTGATCATGACTCTGCTCAGAACAGTTACCAGTACCTTGGAACAGTGATCTGAGAGACGAGTAGGAGGCAAGGACATGCTGACCACATTTAGGGGCTAATGACACAGCAGCCACCACAGGGAGCAGAGGAGGGTGTTTGCACTTGCCACCCACCCAGGAGAGTCTCTGTTTTTTCATTGTTTCTCATATTCTCCTGTTGAGGCCTGGGTGTCTGAATCCTATGCTATGACATGGAATAGCACCTACCACACTCTACCCTGCTCCTTACAAATCAGAACCTGGGTTACAGAATGTTCTCTACTTCCCTTGGCTCTCTGGCCTCCTTTGACAAAAATGTAGATTTCTTTAACTCACAATTTTACTTTTTCTTGGCCTTTTGAGAACAAAGTCTGTGTCAGTCAGTTTGCTGTTACTATATCAAATACCTGGGCCAATAAACTTAGAAAGAGGAAAGGTTTATTTTGGCTTACAGTTTGGAAATTCCAGTTGCTGACTAGCTTTGTGGTGAGGCAGTATATCATGGCAGGAGGCCAGGGTCAAAGTTCTTGACCAGGAAAATTTCCTGACCGTCTCTGGTTGTCAGAGAGTAAAAGTGGTCAGAGGTATTTAAAAGAGGAAGGAAGTTAGGGTGCCACTATTCCTCCAAGGGCACTCCCCCAGTATCCAAAGACCTTTCATAAGGGTCCCCTCTGAAGGTTCTGCTGTCCCTTCCCACTGGTGCTAGATGGGGACCATGCTCTGGGGGACAGTCCAGAGCCAGATACTCTAAGTCTGTATTCTGTTCCTCAGTAGACCTCTAAGGTCCTCTTCACAGTGGATACTGTCAGTCTTTGTGAAGTGATTGATGGGTTGGTTGTCTTGATTTCATTAGTCATAATTGCATAAAAATAACTTTTAGACTTCGAGCTCCTTGTAGATATTTTTTATTTAAGAAGGGCATTTGTTAAGTCAAATGAATGTCTCACTGGAGAACATGAAGAGAAAAGCCGGTTGGAGAACGGAAGCACCCGAGTTCTTTTTATTGCTCTCACTCACCAGTTCAGCCCCTTAGGTCTTCCAAGAGCCACGGAGCCATGGCTATGAGGTGGGGTCTCTTTTCAGTGTCACTAATCACCTTCCCCTTAAGCTTTCTCTTCATTTGCGAAGTGGCACCAGGCTCACCAGATTCCTAGACATCACGATAGCCACAGCTCTCCATCTCCAGGGGGACTCAAGCCTGAGACTTGGCCACACTGAGTTCCTCAGATCCTCTGCCTGTCCTGCTGCTTGGCTTGCCCTTTTTGTGACAGTCCTCAGCTGTTCTTTAAGACCCTGCTTGAAGCTACTCACCTAGGCAGACTTTGTTGCTTCATGTATTTTCTAGTAGCTCTTCACACATGGCTAGGTAATTTATCTGTTTATAAGACTGCCTTCTTCTCTAAAGTCCAAACTGTTTTTGTATAGGCTCAGTGCCTGGCACATGAGGCAGGTTAAATTGTATCTATAGAGTGGATAAGTGAATAAAGGTTCACTTCCTTATGGGTCTCTGAAAGATTCTGTTCTAGGAAGACAAATTCCTGGCCCTTCCCGAGGCTGGAGCACTTTGATTACCTGCTTAGTGTAACTTAGCTGTGCTCAGCTGAAGCCCCACTAGCTCTTGTATATCTTGCAACATCTCATCTGCGGTATGCATTTGAATACCTCTCAGGAGGGTCCATGTGAATGCTGTTCCAACATGAAACTGCTTTTGTTACACTCCCCTATAATTAGATTCCCTATATAATGGGGCTTGCTAAATAGAGAACAGTTAGAACCTATGTGGGGGCAGGAAATAAGACTGATAGGGTATACTGAGCTCAAACTTTCAATCACTTGAGATCTATTACAGACATAGCAGATGGTGGATGATTCTAAAAAGACTCATAGAAAGCACCCACAGGGTATACTAAGAACCAAGGCAAAACAATCAAACATGACTTACAGGGGTCAGACATAAAAACGGAGACACTTCTCCATTCTCTCAGCATTTATTTACCCTCTGGCTCTCTCACTTGCTCGATATACTATAGTGAATAATACAGGCAAAAAGGCTCTACTGTCAGGGAGCTTCTATCCTTATGGGAGTAGGTAGATAATTAATGATAAATAAAATATAGAGAATTACATTGCTCGGTATTATGAGTGCAATAAGGCAGTGACTATAAAGTGGTACCAGAGTATTCTAACTTTAAATAGAGAAGTTAGGAAAAGCAGCATTGAGGCAGCCAGATTTAGGTGACGAGAAAGGGGCAAAGCAGCGAGCCCTGCAGCTTGCTGGAGGATTTGCATTCCAGAGAGAGGGCATGACCTTGCTAGGGCACGTGGTGGACCAGGGCCTAGGTTGTTCAGACAATAGCAGAAGGACTGTTTCTAATAGGAAGAGGTCAGATCACTGGATTTGCAAGTCATCTCAGGGAAGCGGACCTGCTTGGTGAGATGTAGGTCATGAACCAAAAAGTAACATGTGAGTTTAGACAGGGGCAAAATGGATCTACCCTGCCTGGTGACTCAGTGAAAGAAGCTGGATTTCCTAGCAGTGATTGCCAACATTTTGGCACCAGGGACTTATTTCCTGGAAGATAATATTTCTGTGGACCAGGGATAGCGGTGAGGGTGGGGGATAGTTCTGGGATGTTATAAGAGCACTGCATTTATTGGTTTACTTATTTAGTCCTGGGAATCAAATTCAAGACTCAAGCTAAGCAGCCAGGTGTTGCACCGATGAGCTGCATCCCTGACCCCTAGAGCATTCCATTTATTGTGCACTCAATTTCTATTATTAATTGTTATTATTATTATTATTATCATTTTTATGTTGCATACTTTATTTTTAAGATTATATTGGATTCTTAGAAGGATCCCTTGCAAATGCAATTACAGTAGGGCTCGTGCTCCTATGGGGATCCAGTGTTGCTACTCATCAGACAGGAGACAGTTGCAGCGGTTGTGTGGATGACGTGGAGCAGCTTTACATGCATCTGTGCTGCCCGGCTCCCAGCAGGTGCCTCAGAACGGAACTGATCTTGGCTTGGGAAGTGAGGGTCTCTACTCCTGAGAAAGACCAGAATAGACGAGACCTCAGAGCTCGGATTCCATGCTCAGGGTTCTCCTTCTGGTCAGATGATATACTGCTTTCTCCAATGAAAATTCATTCAATAGATCTCTGTACTTTTCATGTCAGCACTGAGGATGCACTGATGAATGAGGTGGATGCGAGTCTTTGCTTTGGCAGAGTTCACAGCGTGATGGGGCAGATGCATACATAGAGGCTGCTGCGCTGGGCAGGAGGGGACCTGCTGAGCAGCAGGTCATAGCAGCATCTCCACAGAGGAAGGGACTTGTAAACCAAAGCCTGACGGAGAAGCAGGAGAGCATTTCAGGCCCAAGATGTTACACATGGAAAGTTCTGAGATCAGAATCAGCATTGACCTTAGACGTAGGATAGGGCAACAGTATGGCCGTGGTGAAAATGTGGGTAACAGGCCAAGAGGCACGAGGGGATCTGGAGAGGTAGATGAGAACTGAATCATGAAGGGCTCTCTAGGAATTTAATTTAAGGGCAACAGGTAGGAACTGGATAGTGGCATGATAAGGTCTACATCTTGAGATCTTTGTGCTGGAGTGTGGTAGATGAACTGTCAGATGGACCCTGTGGGGGATTATCAGATTTCCAGGCCAGTATTAACAGGTTTTGGCCATCCATGTGGCAGGGGAGGGAAGAGAAATGGATTCAAGACATACTGGGAGGTGACATGTACAGAATTTGATGACTGATTAAATACATTGGGGGTAGGAGAGTGGGAAATACCAAGCGTAGCTCCCTGGCTCCTGGCTTGGGTGCTGAATTCTGACATTCAGAATGTGAGAAGAGGCACAGGCTTAGTGAGGAGACGTGGACAGTACCTGCTGACTGTGAGCACCCAGGAAGGGTGTGAGGCACGGGGCTGGGTGCATAGGTGTGGGCCTTGGAAGCGAGCCTGGTGACCACTGGAGATGCACAACAGGGACCCTGGCACAGGAGCCACAGCAGAAGCCTTGGGCACAGGTGTGACCATCAAGGGGGCAGGCACATGCGGAGCCTGGCAGGACCCCGGGGGCAGCACATGCAAGGAAGATGAGGCTCAGGGTGGGCCGCAGAAAGCAGAGGCGAGAGGCTTCTTAAAATCTAAAGAAGAAGGGGATAGTGAAAGGGGAGCGGTTGCTCCTGGCTCTTGTCTCATCCTTCGGAGGATGTAGAGGCTGCTGTGTCAGCCAGATGTGTTTCTTAAGACCATTTCTCCTTCTGTTGCTGCAAGGAACTCAGAGTGATTTCAGTCATGTCTTTCTATATGTGTGCAGCTTAGAGAAGGATTTTTTTTTTTTTCTTTTTCTTTTTTCAGTGCTGTGGATGGAGCCCAGAGCCTCACATATGCTAAGCAAATGCTTCACACCAAACTATACTCCAGGCCTAGAGAAATCTTCTGACTCATTGGAGTTACCTCATAAAGTGGAGAATAAATAATTTTCCTCTAAATGGCTGAAATGGTAGCATCAGTTTCTACATATATTCCTTGGATCTAACAGTCTTCTCTGGCCACCTGCACTGGCTCTTCCTTTTACAGGTATAGGACTAGAGTGCAAAAGTGACTTTTTTCAAGGACAGACAGATGGTGCACAGGTGCGATTCAGGATCTAAACTGGAGTCCCAAGCCTCTGGCGTCTGTAGTGCTCCTCTGCCTCTGCAGAGGAGCTGCAGAGGAGCAGACCTCAGCCCCGCCCAGGTGTGCAGCTCAGGGTGTAGCTCTCTCAGGCACACGTGTATTTGCTCTGGTGACATTAATGGAAGAGCCTGGGAGGAACTGAAATTACCAAACAGTTTTGGAAGGACAATTAGATGCCATTTGCCCATGCTTGCTGTCATCAACTGAATAACTTTGCCAGAACCAGGAAGCAGCACTTAGCTAACAGTGCACTTTATTCTCATAATCCAAAGAGTCAGAAACAATGACAACTAGCTTCTGTACCTGTATTGTATTTGTTACCTTAAAAGTAGTGTTATTTTTCTATTACTGGGACAAAAATAATGCATACAACTTAAAGGAAGAAAGGAAAGATTTAGGGCCAGCGAGATAGCTGAGCAGACTAAATGCCTGCTTAGGCAAGTTCAGGGACTGGGGTTCAATTCCTGGCATGATGTGCCATGCCCACACTGTCCCTGGGTGCACTGACTCAGCTACTGAGCTGGTCCCTGAGACTGGCCATGGTAGCACATGCCTGTAATCTCAGCACTGGGAGCCTGCAACAGGAATATCACTACAAATACAAGCTGAATAGTGAGACCCTATACCAAATACATAAATAAAAGATTTATTTAGGTCTGTGATGTCAGTGGTTTCAGTGATGGTTGGTTGGCTCCTGGGCAAAAACCTCATGGCAGAGGGGTGCCATGGAGGAAAGATGCTCACCTCAGGCACACAGGGAGCAGGGAGCGAGCAGGGGTGAGCACTTGAGAGGAAGGAGTTAGCACCAGGGATAGTCCCAAGGTCACTGCCCATGGGCTGCCCAGTCACACTCAGAGGTTGCCTTCACTGGTCTCCCCCTGTGCATCCCTCGAGCCAGTCAAGTCCACAGTCAAGATTAACCACCCCTTAGCTGTAGGCAGGCTTGGCTACTGGAAAGGGTAATGTCCAAGTGAAGAATTTCTCGTCAGTGAAAGACTGGTCAGTAAGTAACTGACACAGAGATCACGCACTCAACACCTAATGGTGATAGTGGACAGAAAATTTTAAGAAGTTGCCAGCGGCCTGGGAGGGTGGCTCAATGCTGTGCCCCTTTCCCAGGAGAAAATGCTATCTTACCTTCATGTGCACTCTGAGTTCTACCCCTGATATTGTGAAAAAGCAAGCAAAGAAATGATAGGAAGAAGATGGAAGTGGAAAACAGGTTAATGGCTTTTGGGTATTTGGTGAAATGCACTGTCTAGTTAGTAATATAAGACGTGTTAATTAAAAAAAAATGAGATGTTGCTTTAGACCCACCATAGTGACAAAACTTGGAAGACGGCATAATATTTAGTGTCCAGGAGGAGGTGGGAAGCAGAAACCCTCTTCCTCACTCGATGAGGTGGGCATTGGTTTGGGCAGTAGCTCAAGGCACACACCAGAAGAGCAACTTGGCAAGGCTGGCCTCCCTGGACCCTTCTCCCGAGGCCAGGGTGATCAAGGCAGGGCTGTCTGTCTGGTCCTGGGATCTATCCCTGCTTTCTGCTGCCTGATGTTGGGAGTTCCTGTGCCCTTGTCCTCACTCTGGAGAAAGGCTGGCCTACCCCTCTATGTCCTTGCCACTTTCGGGAGAGCTGACCAACAACACATGGATTTCTGCAAGTGGTTTTGTTTCATCTTTTTTTTTTTTTTGTCTTTTTGAGACAGGGTCTCGCTATGCAGTTGAGGCTGGTCCTGAGCTCACTTTTGTAGCCCAGGCTGGTCTCAAACTCGCACCAATCCTCCTGCCTCAGCCTCCCGAGTGCTGGGATTACAGGCGTGAGCCACCACGCCCGGCTTTGTTTCATCTTTTTTGATGTTACCAACTCATTCAGAAGCTACACTCAGACACGAGACATCACTCTATGGTTCCCTATGGTCCTTACTGTGAGGTCCAGGCTTCTCCTAACAGAGCACCCGACTGCTCGCTGGTCACTCCTCCTCATCTAAGCACTTCAGTCTCATTTGTTTATTTGGTACTGGATCTCACCATGCAGCTTGCACTTGTAGTGATCCTCATGTCTCAGCTTCCCCAGCACTAGGATTACTGGCGTGTACCACCATGCCTGGTTTGGGTGCCCGGCACAATGTAGGGCTGGCACAGCATGTGATACCAGGGATCGAACTCGGGTCCTTCCTTGTGTTTTTGTTTGCCAGGCAGGCACTGAGCTGTCTCCCCAGCCCTAAGCACTTCAGTCTTCAGATTCAGCCACGGATACTATCTTAGCTCCTTTTGTGTTCGTACATGGGTGTTTCCCAAACTCAGTCTTTACTCACAACAGAGCTCCGTGCCGAGTGCCACGAGAGGTTATTCAGCTTCTCCAGTGTAGGACTTCTTTCCTCGCCTACCCTTGTGGAGTTTTCATTTTTACAGCACCTCCTGTGTTCTTATCATCATGATTTCACATGGCCTAATTTGCATTTGTTTCCTGACCATGCGTGCAAGGACCTTAGGAATCGTATTAGCCGGACTGCATCCGCGTCCCCAGCTCCCAGCCCAGCCAGGAGCAGCCCTCCACAGAATAGTTACTGGGTAGGAGGCGACCTCCTGGCATGTTGCAATGCTGTCTTACCTTTGTGTTTTAGATGGGAAGGGATGTTAGGGATACCTCAAGCCCATGCCTTATTTTCTTACTCTTTTCCATTTCAGTGTTTTCTGCCCAAATATCATTCCCATACTAGGAAGACTGACATTTTAAGGCTTGTAATCAGGAGCTTTTATATATTAATAATGTTGTGCAACTATCCTCACTGTCTAATTCTAAGGCCTTTTCATCATGTTCAAAAGAAAGAGCAGTCACTTCCCTTTCCTTCCCTTGGGCCTGAGCAACCGCTAATCTACATTCTTTCTCTCTCTCTCTCCATCAATCTTGGACTTGGCATGTAAATGGAATCATATGATATGTGGTCTTTGGATCAGGCTTCTACCACTTAGCATAATGTCCCTACAGGTAGGCTTAGAGCTTATATCAATACTCTGTTCATTTTCATGGCAAAATAATATTCCATTGTAAGGATGGGCCATCTCTGCTTATTGATTCACTGATCAGTGACTGGATACTTCGGATGTTTCCCCACTTGGTTATTCTGAATAATAACCTGATGAGTATTTACATATGTATTTTTGTCTGAACTACCCTTTCAGTTCCTCTGCTTGTGCAGATAGAAAGGAACTGCTGGGTTAAGTGACAATTCAGTGTTTAACTTTTTTGTGGACTCATGGAACAACAGGCTTCTGAAAGTGGCTGTCCCACTGCTGATAAAACAGCTCAAATTTCTGCTTCTGTCGGTTATGATATTTTTCCCCTCCTCTTCCTCCTTCTTCTTCCTCCTTTTTCTTCTTTTTCCCCCTTCTTCTTCCTCCTCCTCCTTCTCCTTCTCTTCTTCTTCTTTTTCTCTTCCTCCTCTTCTTCCTTCTCCTATCTATCTCTCTCTTTTTCCTTCTCCTCCTGCTCCTCCTCCTCTTGCTCATTCTCCTTTTTTTCTTTTCTTTTCACGAGAAACCTCACTATATGTACCCATGCTTGGACTGGCTTCCTACTTCGGCCTCCTAAGTACAGGATTATAGACAGCACCATCAGGCCTGGGAGTTAGTTCAATAGAATAAGTGCCTTCTTGGCAAGTTCAATTCCTGGTGTCAAAAAACCCCAAAACCAACCAAACAAGCAAACAATAGATAGGCACCACTATGCTCGGCTCCTCTTGTCCTATTAGGGCTAGCCATCCTTTCCTTACATATATTGTTCTGTGTCCTTTTATGGGAAAATAATTCCACTATGGTGTCTGGATTTAATAGTGGGCACCAGGGGGCACTTGTCCATGGGTCTTGTCCTCATTAAGGCTAAGAACTCCTACCAGGACCTTTGTGTGGCTGTATAAGCAGAGGGTGACAGAACCCTTAGGCCACTGTCATCTCAGGGGGCAGGGCCATGGGCACTGCTGGCAAACTCTGCCTGAGGCCCAATGTTCGCTGCCTTAGGAGGAGAAGCCTGAAACCATGTGCCTGCGCTGTGGCTCAGTGGCCGTCCTGGGTGGCAGCAGCTGCTTGTGAAACTTCCCTGAGAAGGTTGGAGGTCTGAGCTCCTGGTCTGCTCATAGCTGTCCTAGGAGTCAGGCTGCTTGGTTTGCACAAACCTGTGGAGCATTTCGTGAGTGGGGCGCTCACACCCCCAAAGGCCCCCAGAAGAAAACTCAAACAAAAACAGGTTGGGCCTAAGCAAAACAGTGACAACGAGGCCGAGCACAGGCTGGTCTGGGCACGTGCTCCGTGGGAGCTCCAGGGCAAGGCGCCCAGTGGAGTGTGTATGCTCCTGGGGCAGTTTTCACCAAGGCCTTGCAGGGTGCAGTCATTCTGCTGTGCGCGGAAACCGAGACCTTCTTCCTGCTGTGTAACCGGCACCACGCGCCTGGGGCCACCTCTCTCCACGCCCCCTCCTCTGTCCAGATGACGAGGTCAGCTCCCGTCTTTGAGAGAGAGACCTCTGCAGCATTTCACTTCATCCGTGCTCTCTCCCTCTCTGTCGCCTTGAGAAGTTATTTCTCTTCGCATCAGCCCCGCTGGTCCATGGGTGTTGCTGCACGGGACAGGATTTCCTTACTTTATCTTATAATGATGGGTTCCATAGGCAAGGCCAGGGCATACTGCGACCTGGAGTGATGTGAACGAGGAGGGCAAGGTGGGGAGAACCGTGAGGCCTGGAAGTGGGCATCCCGGGGTGGCCCCTGGCCGTCAGGGTGCGGCTCTGCGAGTCCTCTCTTCAACTGTAGGCCAGGCATTGAGCCAGAACTCTCAGGGGCTCCTAGTCTCCCTGCCTCATCGCTAGAAGAGGGACGGGATTCTCAGCTCTCCTTTCTGCTCTCCCTTCCCCTTTCGTCTTTCCCTCATTCTTCACCTCTCTACCTTTTCTTCCTCATCTCCCTCCCTTCTCCCTACTCTTCCTCATTTCTTCCCACATGATTAGTCAAGAACCAGCTAAGATGATTTGTGAGGTCTCAGGAACAGAGGATCTGGCCATTTCAGAGGAGACACAGGTAGCCTCCCTCACTTGTGGACTGGATTCAGAGAAACCCGCTGGAGATGTGGGGGGTAGAACTGATGGTAACTTTTAAAGAATGAAAACCTCTGAATTACAGTATTTATTCAAGTATCAGGTTACTTGCTCCCTTTTAGAAATTAAAAATTGAGTCCATGGGTATTTTTAGGCATATGCTGTACTTTCATATTGGTATTTCCATTCTGTTTTTGGAGTAAAAATTTAAATGGTGACGAGAGGGAGGGAAAGTGGGAAGGAGGCGGGGTGAGGGGAAGGGAGAGAAGGAGGGGGAAAGAGAAGGCAGAGGCAGAGCAGATTGGAAGCATGTAGGCTGTGGCCTGGAAGGACTTGTGTAGCAGTGGATGGAAAGGGCATCTGCTAGTGTCCTGACCATACATTCATGGGCATAAAGCACATCCTAGGTGGCTTCAGTTTTTCCAGTGTACTCCACTGCGTATTTTCTAGTTCTCTGAGTGTTCCATTGTTCACTTTTTTCTTGAATGTGTAGGAGAAGAGATGGTAGACAGAAGACCCTAAGAAATAAAGGCAGAAGAGGGAAGGATGTCTGGGGGTTGGGAAGGGGATTTTGCTAGGACTTGTCTTCCTGCTCTTGTCCAAGTTCAGCACAGCCAGGTGATCCCGGCATGAGGGCTGAGGTGGGCCTGGGGAGACCACAGCCATCAGCCTCCGTCCCACGGGAGAGACCGTGCTAGAGCCACAGAGCTTATTCAGTTGCTTTGGTGGAGCTTCTCTCTCTTCTGTGTCTTTTGTGTTTTCATTTCAGATGATTCATGTATTCAGAATACTTGTTTGTAATCAACTGAAAGACTGAACAGTAGCCACAGCCCTCTTTGTGACTTCTCTGAGATGGCCGAGCCCGGGCAAAGCTACTGTGCACAGAGGCCTGGGCCTGTGCGGCCCACATGGGGTTGTGTCTGTTCAGCAGCAGAGGCAGCAGTAGAGGCAGTAGCTGCGATGAGGTGCAGGGTGACTTCTAGGGCTTCCCAGACCCGTGTGTGTGTGTGTGTGTGTGTGTGTGTGTGTGTGCGCGCGCGCGTGTGTTCATGTGTGTGGGGGGTTGAGGCTCTTACAGGTCAGTGGGACACAGTGAAGGGAAAGGAAGAAAAGTCAGATCAGAGAAGAGAGGAGGGAGCCAGGTACTTAACAGAGGTGGAAGGACCTGGCAGATGGGATGCGGTGGGTTTTCCGAAACTTCAAACTGCATCTCCTAGATTTGGCCACTACCAGCTTCGAGTCTTTGGGGTTACTGAGCACCTGGCCCTTTTCCTAAAATCCTGCGCATACTCTGGGCATCTCCCCTTGCTTTTAACGCTCGAGCTCTGTTGATGCATTAAAAACAGAACTTGTTATATTAAAAAAGAAAAGCCCTTTGCTTTCTCAAAGCTCATTAAGGCTCTTTCATCACTAAATGATGATTTACAAAATCCTTTTTCATGATTAACTTGGAGATGAAGTGAAGACATATGGATTAATTTTTTTCCCACTGGGGAAGTGATTGCAAATTTATTTTCTATTTTGGTGAAAATAACATATTTGAAAAAAGTTATTCTACATATATATTTTTAAAAAGCTTCTCCAAACCAATGTAGAAAGTTCCAAAGCTTCGGAAGAGCTGACTTAAAGCTGGGGTTTGCCCTTGAATCTGCCACCTGCTAGGCCTGGCAATTGTTTTTGCCTAGAAATCACCATGGAGTACTAATATGCATTTCAGGAACATGTAGGCCAAGCAGTAGGCCCCACAGAGGCAATGTGGACTTTGGGTTAAGAAGCAAGCTATAAGGGCCCGGCAGGATGGCTCAGTGGTCTAAAGCACCTGCTTAGGAAAGCTTAGCCGGCTGCAGGGACCACGGTTCAATCCCTGGCACCACATGCTGCACCAGCCCTGTCATCAGGGCACGCTGAGCCGGCCATAAAAATACATAAATAAACAAACAGAAGTTCTGAAACAAGAAAAAAATAAAATAAAAAATTCTTTAAAAAAAAAAGCAAGCTATAAGACATCTAGGGTGTGGACTCATCACCTTGAGGGTGTCAGCGCCCCCCTCCCTTACTGCCTCCAGTCTCAAGAAGGGAATGCACCCAGATCCTGCATGAATGGCTGGAGAGGGCAATTTGAGGTTATTTAGGGTAAAAAGCCCCTCACCAATGGGAATCACTAACAGCAGTGGTGCGGATCATCTCAGAAGTGGGTGGGGATGAGGCTCAACTGCCCTTGAAGTTCACGGCTTCTGTTGATCTTGTTTCTCTGGGCAGCCTGGGAGGTGACTGAGTGGGTCAGAGGCAGAGGCAGAGGCCACAGCTCTCCCCACTCCTGTGGTTGGCAGGGAGTGTGGTGACGACCGACCTGGCATAGCCAACACAGTGCTCTTTCAACCCGTTTTCGCTCTTTGTTCCTCTGTGCCAACCAAAAGCAAGACTGCAAGGACAGGGACCTGTCCCAAGACTGCACTGCAGCGCCAGCAGCACTAAAGCCTTTGTAGAAAACCCAGCAGCCTGCAGACCTGGGGCAGGTAGACATGAGCACCAAATGTGCCTGTAAAGATGTTTTCAAACAATGTAAGTGGCCTGAAAGCTGGACACTTAGGCAGTCAGAGATAAGAGCTGTGCTAGGTTGTGATCGTAGCCTGGTGCTACTGAGCCAGCACAGCCCAGGGCAGGGCTGGGCTGGGTGGGCTGCACTTCTGTCTTTCATGGACACATTCTCCCGTGGAGTGCATGCTTCCTGACTTGTGGTTCTGCAGAGCACATCCACTAAGAAGGGAGAGGGTAATCTGGCTCCACAATGCTGCAGAGACCAAAATGGAAGAGCTCTGTTAGGTTCTCAACCACACAGCACTGGACCGTGGCTTGGGCTTTAGTCAAGCTGATGGGGGGTGGAGCGTGATGCCTGCTTGAGCCCCTGGAACTATGCAGTGCTAGCACGGGTGGCAAGTGCTGGATGGACATGACCTTGGTATCAACTGGGGGAACCTGAAAGACTTCCTGATTAGAGGATGAGGGCAGCCTGCTCTGGACTGAGGAACTGGGACATGTTTGGCTGTCGCAGCTCAGGTGAAGAGTGCTGGGGTTTTCTTGTCATGTAGTTCTCAGAGGCTAGGGCGCTGCTAAACATTTTGTGATGTCCAGCCCCATCCACACTAGAGTTCTCTGGTCTTAACTATCAATAGTACTGAGGTCGGAAGGCAGTGGAGTGTTGTGTTTTGAACACATTTTAGTCCATCATTTCTCAGCTATGATTTTAAAGTTCCTTCTTAGCTTTTTCTTTCTAAAAAATAGTTTTGTCTTCAAAAAAATTTTTAAAAAGGCAGGCAGTTGGAAAATAGAAGGTGTGCAAAAAATTGAGAAAATAAGGTTTGGTTTGAGAGAGAAAGAAAACTGAATGGTCACTTATTAGCCTTCAGGAATGGTATTGTTTTCTATGTGCTCAGAAGTGATTATTGTCTTTTAAAGTCCATGGGAGCCGGGCGTGGTGGCACACGCCTGTAATCCCAGCACTCGGGAGGCTGAGGCAGGAGGATTGGTGCAAGTTCGAGACCAGCCTGGGCTACAAAAGTGAGCTCAGGACCAGCCTCAACTGCATAGTGAGACCCTGTCTCAAAAAGACAAAAAAAAAAAAAAAAAAAAAAAGTCCATGGGAAATGAGATGGCTTGAGTTGAGTAGATAGGGCTTAGGCTGGATCCAAGAAGACCATTGTCTGTGCGCGACAGGAACTGTCTCTAAGGTTCTGAGCAAGGGCACCAGCACAGTGGCAGGAAAGCAAGAGTCAAGTGTTCACCTGGCAGGTAGCGTGGGCACAGCTGGGACTCTGCAGGCAGTGCAGTGAGTGGCACTCAAGGCCCTATGAGGTGTGGCAGCTTGCAGCCCTCTTGCTTATCCTTTGTGGATTAGAGAAAATAAGCAGCGTTGCTCTTGCAACTTTCCCCTGGAAGTCTCAGACCAATTCTTCCACATGCTCGCCTTCTCACTGTCTGTCTCTACCCATTAGCAGCATGGCGCATGGCTGTGGGCCTTCTGCTCATCCCTCTCCTCCCCCAGCCTGGCCCCCTCTTCGCTTCCTGGGATGCTGGGCTTTTGGTCAAGGATGTGCCCACACTGATGGGCACTGAGGGTGACAAGCCAGGTGTTCACCCATCTCCTGACAGTGCAACTGAAGCTTTGGCTAGGAAACCTTATAAGTCACATTGCCACTGGATTTGGCTTCTTTGTCAGACCGCAAAGGCAGATCTCACTTGCTGACCAATGTCATCATGCCTAGTGCTTTCCTGATGTTCCTCCAAGCTTGCCTGCCAAAGGTTCTTTGATTGAAATCATTACTTCCCTTGGAAAGTCTTTCTTGGGTGGATTTTACGTGCATGCTTGCATGTATGCGTGCATGTGCATGGGTTCGTGTTTGTGTGTGTGTGTGTGTGTGTGATTTTTGCCCTGTGTTTACTACAAAGGAGGGAGGAAGTAGGCTGATGCTCTTTCTCTGCAAAATTTTAATGAAAAAGGTGAGTCCTTGCTCCTCCCCACCTGAAGTCTACTCTAGCCAAGGCTTTATTTCTCAATACTGTGGGCACAGGGCTTGTATTCTGATCTGCTTATTGACTTTATTTAGAGAAAAATTCTGTTTCTCAACCATAGACTCGACTTCCCCAGGCTGACAACCTTCCACATAGTTTTGGTTGGCAGAAGTTAGAGAATTTGAACTCTTGGAGAAACTTGCTCTGGGGAGGACATGTGCTCCTCTTGGTGACTCACTAGTACTGTCTTCTTTTCAACTGTTTTTCTCACCCTATTGACTGAGCACGGGCATTGAAGTCAGTCAGGCATGGGCTGAATTCTGCTCTAGGACCTTAAGTAAGCCACACAACATTTCTATGTCTCAGTTTTCCCATCTATAAAATGGAATTAATGACTCCTTTCTCAGAAGTCTCTCATGGGAGCCATTGAGCTAAATATCAGTTACATAACATAGTGCTAAATAAGTAATCTTCTGATAACACACTATGCTCAGTAGTTACTTAAGGAGGCCTGAACTAAGGAGAAATACGTTAATGGTTGAGATGTCAGAAGCCTGCAGCATGGCTGTGGGTCATTACTGTGATGGAGTTGAGAGCTGAAGCTCTTATCCATTTCTCGATCTCAACTACTCACCGTGTGATCTTGAATGGAGCCATCATGCTCTTCATGGGAAGCCATGGAGAGAGAAGTGGAGGCCTGGTGCTGGCCAGAGTGTGCTGTGCTTGTCCCTGTGATGTTCCCTTGGCTGTCACCCTTTATCGGCCATCATGGCCCATGCTATGCCTGCATGTCACCCTCCCTTGCAGTCACTGTTGATTTAGAACAGTCATTTTGGTGAGCGTGAATTTTTGCAGTAGTTTGCAGCCTTGGATTCTTGGCTTTTGGCTTGAGTTTCTTGGGTCTGGCCTCTCATGCTTGGGAAGGAATTCACAGGTCGAGACATCATCAGGGATGCGGGCATTTCACTCCTGGGCTTGTAGAGTGCTGAAACTGCTTAATGCTGACTTGAGCTTGGGGCTCAGAAGCTGGAGCAGCATTGGCAGATCCTTAAAGATCCTTATAATTTGGTGGTGGGGACGATCTGCACCGTTAGTGCCTTTCTTATCCCCTGAGCCCTTTCATTGCTTACATGATTTAGAGAGTGAGACATCTAAGTAGCCTAGGTAGGAAAATATGTGCAAATGGCTATAGTATGTATGTTTGCTTCATTAGTCTCATCGTGTGTGTGTGTGTGTGTGTGTGTACCTGAGGTTTCTGATATCCCACGACGCCACTCTGCTGCTAACTGGTTTGTTGCTCTACCCTGTTTCCTATTAGCACACGTTTGTAGGGCATGCATTTTATAATTGTCCTGGGCACTGGCACACGTACATAACACAGCTATTTCCTTTTTAAATCCCTTCCACGCTTCCCTCCAGATCTAATTTCCTTATCTCAATTTTTATTCTTTTTAAAGCACTAACTGTTCCTTTCCATAGACCAGCAGACATCAGCAACACAGTTATCTGAGCTATCCTGTGCAGACATGGAGCCATTTTGGGTTCCCCTCCTTCTTTCTTTCCCTACCTGGCATATCCTTGTTCTACTTAGTTCCCTTTCCTTCTCTCCTGTACTCCTTCCCATTTGTAAGAGATGCCTCCCTTGTCTCCTTCTATCTATCCTTTATCGACCTGTTTGTGCTTTGCCTTGCTGAAAGGAGAGATGGCAACCCAGCTTGTGGGTCTGCTGTATTTCCCCAACACTATATTTCCCAGATGCATCGATTTTCCTACAAATGTCAAAAATTTGTCCTTCTTTCTAGCCAAGTGGTGTTGCACTGTATGTAGCTACTGCATTTTCTTTATCCACTTGTCTCTTCACAATGGATACAGGCTGCTTCCAGAACTTATCTATTATAAATGGTGCTGCTACCTCACTAAGATGATTCTGGGGTACTGGAGAACAGTGAAAGAAGGGACGAAAGAATTTCATAGTTCCAGTTATTGCCAAACTCAAGTAATCATGTGGAATGGAGGGACAGTACCTCCAAGAGGAATGGAGGGACTCCAAGGAATGGAGCTACTTTTCCATGGAGCTGTGGGAAAGCAGGGGTAGTTTGTAGAGTCAGCAGGCTTTCCTGTAGCCCCCTGAAGCTGCATGGTATCCCAGACCCCTTGCTTCAACCCAGACTCAGAGGTCAGCCCAGGCAGTCTACCAGCTCACACGTGCCTACAGGAGCCCTGTGGTGTTGAGGGTGTGTTGGGCCAGGGCAATGCCTGGCACTGAGCAGCCTCTCTGCCTTCACTGGCTCATGCTCCGCTGCAGGCAGGCTGGCTCCGGACACGTGCAGCCCGCTCTCTCCTGCAGCAGCTGCAGCTCTAGGAGCACAGGAGATGAAGAGTGAGGCTGAGAGTCAGGCGGTGAACGCTCCCGCAGGACCTGCTGACTCCTGTCTCTGTGACGTTTCTCCACCTGCAGGGCTTTTGTGTTAGGTCTTAGGCCAGCAGAAAATCCCAGCTCTGTTTACTTCTGTTCAACTGAGTTCTACTTTTAAGTCAAGTCAGGAGATTCTTCACTGAATGTTCCTGTCCTGGTTACTTTTCTCATTGCTGAGATAAAATAGACTGAATACTCGAAGTTAAAGGCGGAAAGGTTTATTTCACTCTTAGTGTATAGAGGTTTCAGTCCAACGGACTGAATATAAGACAGGGTGGCATGGCAGAGGTGAACCAAAGAAGAGAAACAGTTCATGGCAGAGTGGATGGAGGACTTCTGGGTTGGGAAGCAGCCACACCAGCAAGGCTTCTGTCCATCCTTTGTATTTGATCTAGGGCAGGTAGCACTCACACTGGGGGGAGGCACTCTTAATCTGAGGCTCACACCCTTAATGCCAGTATCTCATGCACTAGATCCAGCCACCTCTGAAATTCCTGTCTATGGCCTCATGACACTTTGGGGAGCACCCAGAGGCAGCCATAGTAGTCCGTGACTGCAGAGGCTTGAGAAAGACCCACAGTCTCTGTCTAGCAAGCTTCACATGGTGCAGAGCACATGCAGAGGGCTACAGCTGAGTGCTGTGTGGCGTGTGTCTGAGCAACGCACTCCAGAGGGCTGTGGGAAGCAGGACAGGGAGGCCTGTTCAGGCTGCTGGAGGGTGGGTGTGGGGCACAGGGTGTAAGGGAACAAGGAGATTCTCAGGAGGTGAGAAGTATGAAGCCAGAAGTGTGCAGACTCTGTGGCATCTGCACAGCCACGACCAGGCAGCTCCATATGCATAACGGGGTTGTCCTGGGCAAGGAGTGGGCACAGAGAACACAGGCTGGGAAGGGCAGGGCTGGGAGGAGCAAGCACCTGGCAGGACTGTGAGAAGCTCCTGGCCTGGCAGAATGGTGGCCTAGTGGTGACGGGGCGTCTCTAAGTGAGCAAGACTTATTCTATTTCAGGGATTGGAAGCTGAGCAACACTAAGTTGACTAAGGATCTCTGCTTTGCATTAGTTGAAGTTGTTCAGTGGAAGAATCAAGGGTCCCCACTTCCACATGGAACATAAACAAGCTATGGTGTCAAACAGGGCATTACTGATGTCTGCGAGTTGCCCAGACTGGGCTCGAACTTGTGCTCCTCTTGCCTCAGCCTCTCACAGTGCCAGGATCACAGATATGCACCACCTTGCCTGGCTGCCTCTCTGCTCTTGCTCTTGGGTGGATCCCTGAAAGGGTTAAGAGCAAGAGCCAGGATGCTATATGATATGTGCAAAGATCTTATGAAGAAAAGTAGCCAGGAATGCTGGGGCAGAGAGCGCAATAGAGCAAAACGGTAAGTGCAGCTGGGGGGGAGGGGGGACCTCGCTCCTGAACTGGGTGGGGAGCACGGTCGCTCCCTATTGGTAGGAAGGGCACAGGCAGCGTCAAAGCCCTGTACGTGATTCATTCCCAACCATTTATGGATTGAGGCTAAATTCTAAGGTTGACAGAAAGAATTTAACCACAGGAGGAAATGGACATTGAAGGGTCAGCCACCACCATCAACAGGGTGTCAGCCAGAAAGGGCGCTTGCCACTGAGGAGGCTAGGGAACACGGTCTCTACTGGGGTGGCCTTGGATGCAGGGATGCAGAGCTTCGTGCTTCCTGCTAATGTTATGTGTACTCTGAACATGACAAATACAGTGCTGAAACCTGGCAGGCCTAGCCTCCTGTGCTGCAGCAGCCCGGCGCGGAGGAGCACTTAACATTAACCTTCATCTCCTTTTTCTTGGGGCACTGGGATTGGACCCAGGACCTTCACGCTGACTGACAATTCAACGCATCCCCATGTTTCTGAGACAGGGTTCTGCTGAGTTATTAAGGTTCCCAGTCTGAGCTTGAACTTCGCTCCTTGTGCCCCAGCCTCCTCATGCTCTGGGATTCCAAGCTTGCACCGGCGTAACATTACAATTTTACAAGTGAGATATCAAAGCTGAGGCATTTATGTAACTTCTCCAGGGTTACGCAACTCATGGATGGAAGCGTAAGAGTCCGGATCCAGGAAGTGGAGCTCCAGAGTCTGTCTGAGCTATCACACTACATCTGCCCTCAGAATGGTCCACAGAAATAAGGTGAACTGGTTGGAAAATAAAAATGGGTGTGCACTCTGGTCCAGGGTATTTGTGGGCACATCTGACAGCACCAAAACCATGAACTTATATACACAGGATAAATTAGATAATGGTCCTAAGAACCACCAAAATATATTTCACACTGAGGATAGCAATGGGTAACACTAAAATTATGCTTGGAATGCCTGTCATTCTTGTCTTTTAGATTTGTGCTGCTTCTAATGTAATTTCAGTTACTGCTATACTCTCTCTCACGTAAATGATTGGTTTGTAAGAAAACAAAAAGGGATATTAAATGAGAGTAAGAAACTAGGAAAAATACCGTAGGATTAACAGGGTACAATTTTGTATATACTTAGATTTCTAAATGTCTGTGTAAAAATGTGTAACTCCTTCTATCCCATTGTATAGGAGTTTATCAGAATATCAATGGTTGATGGAAAATACTGACTCCAAGTGCAAGATGTTTGATATTCACAAAGACAGTGATGTTAAGCTCAAGTACCTGTTATAGAGTACTAGTATCACGAAGCTTCTCTTCTGGAGGATTAAGAATGTAAGTTTATAGACCAAAAATTGGAGAAAAAGAAGGGCTACAAGGACTGCCAATATTTTGGCCCTGGCCTTTCAAGGTCAATGAGGACTCAGGTTATAAGAGAGCCTGTGCTATAACATCCTATAACTCAGTGGCTTCCCAAATTTTCTGTTCAAGGGGATTATGGGACCACAGAGGAAAGGGATTAATGATCTGCCTAAGGAGAGTCACCTAGAGAGAGAACATTCTCTCAGGCTTTCACAGAGAGCAAACTGGTCTCTGTACAAGCCATGGTCGTGACTCATCCAGATGGCTGACACTGACAACAGTTCTACAAAACACTGTACATGGCTTCAAAATAAATCCTGAGGGGATTTGGCTGACCTTTGGAGATACAAAAGTTATGTGTTTTGTTATACAGGCTTTGCTTTAACTTGGCCTTAATCTCCTAGCAGAAATGTTTAACCATGAAGCATAAAACACAAAGCTAGATTAGTATGCTGAGCTGTAAAAGGCTTAAGTCAACAGCTTCCAACATTGCCAGTTCTGCCAGTAATCTATTGTGATTATGGAATACTGGACTATGTATACAACTACTTTCTCTTAGTTCAATGAGAAGAAATTTTTTGTACCAACAATGATTAGAAAAACTATTATGTTTACATCCTGTGCTCTATGTAACTACTATGAACACAACAATATGCATTGTATCAATTCCTAGGAATGTACTATTAACGTGTTTTTGAAAACGTCACATTGTTCATTCTCATTAAAAGAAAAAAATTTAAAAATTATTTTTTTTTTTTAAAAAAAAGAATAATCAAGTATTGAGAAAAGCCACACCCCCTTTCTGGTCTGGGAAGCTGGAGGTCCGAGACTCCTGGTGAGGGGCGAGTGTGAGAAGGGGGCGGGGACTCTCCCTGGATAGTCTGTGTTAGCAGTGCAGGTGTCACAAGGCCTGTGCAACACAGCAGGCCTGCCACAGCAGCCCTAGCCCCGTCCTCTGGACTCTGCCTTGACAGTGCAGCTTCACTGTGGCCCCACATGAGTGCGGTTCCAGCCGGCTCAGGACAGCCAGGGCAGAGGTGTCCTCAGAGCTCTCTCACTGTCTGTGGCATCCCACATGGTGTGTGCTGTGCGCACTTCTGTGTTTGCAAATCTGCATGGACAGTGAGGCCTAGAGAGAAACTTTAGCCTCTGGGTGCCTGCCATTCCACATGGATGGAGAGAAGCCTTGGGAGGAGAGGGCGCGCTGCCGTCCAGCTGACGGGGAACAGGGCCGCAAGGTCCCTGTCCTCCTGGTGCCTGAGCAGCACCTCCAAGCTCGCTTGCCCGAGGTGTCCTGTAGGGAGGGCACAGTCCACAGAGCCAGTTAGGGGGACACTCGTTGCTCCTGACCAGTGAGTCCCAAAAGACCTGAATGAATACTTTCTTTCTAAAAAATTGTTTGCTGTTTGCTGAATCTCTCTCTCTCTCTCTCTCTCTCTCTCTCTCTCTCTCTCTCTCTCTCATTTTTCTGGCTTCCTCTTTGTGCTCATATTCTTTATAACTTTTCTTGGGTGCTTTTTTTTTCTTTCCTTTTTTCATGGTTCTGCTTCACCTCTTCTCCTTTCCTCTTTCATCCTCTCTCTATCTCTCACACACACACACACGCACACACATGCGCGCGCACACACACACACACACACACACACACACATGCACGCCCACACTCACACTGGCTCACGTTCGCTCTAGATTTAGAGAGAGACAGAGACAGACTGGCTCCGTCCTCTCCCCCTCAGGAGTGCTAAAAACCCATCCATCTGTTTCAGATCTGCTTATTATTTGAAATTTTGCCTATGGAGAAAGAAGGAGGCTAGGATGCCTATGTTCTCTCATTCTTCTCTTTAAATATGGGGAAGTAACTATTTCTAACCTACTCAGCACATTAATAAAAACTTGGCAGGGCCTGAGGGAGTCACTCTGACACCCTCCTCTTAGGGAAGTCAGTAGAGGGCATTTGCAGGTGGACACTTGACGCGATTTTGGTGACTGGAGGGATTCACTGGTGATGGCTTGATTGCTGACTCCTGGGCTCTCCTTAGGTGTCCATTTCCTTCGCTGCACCACGTGCCCTGGGAAGTGCAGAAGCACTGTGAAGAGGAGAGGCAGGCAGAGTGTCAGGAACCTGTGCTGGACGTGCAGTCTGAGGCAGGGTCCTTCCAGGGCTCCAGGCTGCCTATCAGGTGGGATGTGAGCACCCAGGGAGGCACTTGTGGGTCCTGGGGTCCACCCGCCCTATCACACACTGGTTCTTTCCTAATGAGGCTGGAATGAGATTGGTTAGCTAGAGCTCCTCGGTGGACTCTTCCCTTCCTGCCTGGACCCCTTGGGGTGGTCAGGTGCAGTTCCTCCTTCCCAATTCCCATGCTGACCTGATGTTGCCCAGGGCTTCTCCTCGGTTGCACTTGGCATCTCAATTCCAGTCCCACAAAGGCCTCTTCCCCTTTACTGAGATACTGGCTCTGTGCTAGAGTAGCACTGCGGAAGGTTAGCTCTCTGTGGCCCAGCGTTTTCCTTTCTCATCTGTTGTCCAGAATGAAGGCAGAATCCCACCTCAGCCTACTGCGGTCCAAGCCCTCTCCCAGGCCCCTGCCACCCCCACAGTCTTTGCTGCTTTTCTCCTTCCAGACTGTAAGACCAGAGCTCCCAAGCTGGAGGCTCGTGTGCTATGCTGGCCGCTCTTTGATGCTATCTTGGAGCAGAGGCTGCAGGCAACTCTCAGTCCTTTGCAGCTAGACTGTGTTGATGTGCTGATGGAGGGATTGTGTAAGACAGAATGCACTGAGAAAGACATGTTCTCGTAGTTCTTGTCTTAAGGATCTTGGAGTAGGTGATGTAACAGTTGGATTGTGAGTATTCTCTATTGGCCCTCCTTGGGAGTCACTGAACATGTCTTATTGATGAGCGTTAGCAATATCCTGGGACACTCTGAAATCAAACTCTTTTCTCCATAGGGGTAAATCCCAAAAGTCTTCCTGGCCCTAGTCATTCATCTTCTGAGATAAACTATCTACATGGGTTGCTGAGGATGCTTTAATGAAGTTCCCTGGACTGGGCAGTGTATGAACAAGAGAAATTTGTTCCTCACAGTACAGAATCAGGATGTTAGGATAGTAGAGTTCAAGCGCATGCCCACTCCTCGTTGATGGATTGTCACCTTCTCACTGGGTCCTGACATGGAGGAAAGGATAGGAGCGTTCCCACAGTCCTCGTGCTAAGATTGCACCAATCCCGTTCATGAAGGTTCCTTGTTGTTATGACCTAATCCATCCAAAGGGACCACTTCTCACCATCAGTCATGGGGGTCCTAGGTTTTCACTTATAAACATTCCATGTATACTCACAGAGCTGAATGTTTGGGCACTGTTCTGAAACTTAATTTCTTCAAAAAAGGGGCCAGGAATCGTAAGTTAAAGTGAGCCCTTGGGGCTGGGGTGATAGCTCAATAGAATAAGTGCTTGCCTGGAAAGTGCAAGGGCCTGAGTTCAATCCCTGGTCCTGAAAAAAAAAAGTGAGCCCTACTTACATGTCTTTTTGTCTGTTCAGAGGAAATCTTCACCTAGGGCAGAGCTGCCCTGCAGTAGACAGGAGGGAAGGACTGGAAAAGTCACTGTGACATTGGTGCCAGGAACCAGGGATGCTAGCCACCATGCCTGGTTGCAGACAGTCTGCACTAGAAGGAGAGGAAGGCATAGCTAGGAAATCATTCCGTTTAAGGGAGACAGAGAGGGTTGGTGAGACAGCTCAGCAGACTAAATGTCTGCTTTGGCAAGTGCAGGGACCAGGGTTAGATTCCTGCTCCCACATGCTGTGCTGGTTCAGCCCTAGGGCACTTTGAGCTGGCCACAGAGTCTGGTCATGGTGGCACATGCCTGCAATCCCAGCACTGGGGAAGCTGAAACCAGGAGGATCACCATGAGTCCTAAAGAGAGAAAGGGAGGGAGGGGAGAGAGAGAGAGAGAGAGAGAGAGAGAGAGAGAGAGAGAGTGAGTCCAGGGCCCTTCAGCACAGTGGGTTGCCTGAGGTCCTGTGGTGAGTGGAGGACACTGGGCAGGAACTCCCCTCTGAGGTCAAGGCTCAGCTAGCGGACCTTCCACAGTGCTGATGTATGGGAAGCTGGGGAGATGCTGCAGCTGCAGAAGTTCTTGCTGGCTGGGGCACACAGAGCCACCAAACACCTGCTGTTTGTCCCTGTGGTTGTGCACTTGAGCCACATGCAGCTGCTGGACTCTGTCTGGTGCAGAGGTGGAACTGTGACTTTCTCTTAGGGAGATTTGCTCGATTAGTTTCATATTTTCTTCCTTCTTTCAGAGGACATTAACAAACAAATCCTTCCTTCAAGGGCAACATCAATAGCTGGGTCTCACGGCACAGAGCTGTAATCTTGGCACTCTGGGATGCTGAGGAATGAGGATTGCCACTTAGAGATCATCCTGGACATCTGAGCAACTGAGCAAGATCCTCTGTCAAAAGAAAGATTACAAAATGGCTAGGGTTATGCAGTCACCGTGAAGGCCCTCATAGAGAGGAAGCTTGGTGGCTGGGAAGCTTCTTCTTCCTCCTTGAGATTCATTTTCCAGGTTTCTTCACCACTCTGTCACCTCAAGATGCTGAGGAATGTATTCCTGGGCAGCCTTGCATCACGCAAAGATAGCGGGAGAGTGTTGTAGTCCCCTGATCCCTATTGCCCAGGCTTTTCTTGTGAGTCATGGCTGGTTGACCATATTTGTCCTCTGAGGCAACAGCTCCTGCCACACCACCACTCTTCTGGATTCTAGCACCACTTCCTCCCCCTCTCATATGCAACAGAACCCTTTATCTCTTAGGCAACCCAGAGGCTTGTGGGAGAGTGCATTAATTAACTATTTGGGCCTGTAAACTTCATTAAGAAATGAGGTTTATTTGCTCATAGTTTTGGAAGTCCAGGAGTGTGATGCCAACCTATGCTTGGCTCTGTCATAACATGGTGGCATCAGAGTAGGAGTATATTCAAGAGGGAAAGATCACAGGGAGAGAGGGGAAGCTATAGGAATTCAGGGGCCTTACTCACTTTTTATAATAGCCTGCTCCAGAAGAAGTAACTGGGCCCCTACAAAAAGTACCTTAATTCCGTCTGGGGTGGTGTGCCTGAAGGTTGCACTAGGTCCTGCCTCTTAAAGTATCCGTGGTGTGCCAACACTGCCACACCAGACTTCAGGCCCAGAACTCAGGAGACCACACTCACACCACAGCAAGAAGGCATCTGCTCACTCAGGGGTCGCCAGTGAGAAAAGTCCTCGGTGCAGTGGGGGTGCCATAGCAAGGCCTCCTCACTGTCTGCAGAGATGGCTGGCACTGAGGTAGCTCAGTGGCAGGAACACTTTTCTTGGCAGGATCTGGAGGGCAAGGTTATCACCCAGATATAGGCATGAGGAAATCGCTGAAAAGAAAACGATAGGTATGTTTAGGGACTGTGCATCTCCTTTTATTGTAGATAATAAAAACAAAGCATGGCATAGTTGAAGAGAAAGAACACACTTTTAAAAATGCATTACTTCTAATCTTTAAAGTCCAGGGGCTGGTTGGGTGTGGTGGCACATGCCTGTCATCCCTGGGAGCCTGAGACAGGGACATCTGTCCTTTTTCACTACAGCAGACCCCAGCGGGAGATCTTCTTGAAGGAGACAGTGGAGCCCCACCCACTTCTTCCTCCTGTCTTTTCTGGTCCTGTGGTGAGCTACTCTGCAATGTGCTGTCTTATGATTGGTCCCTTGCCAGAGGCCTGGGACAATGCAGCCACCTCTTAGGGACTGGAACATTTACACCATGAACCCAAACAAAGCCAGCCTCAACTATAAACTGAGTTCAAGTCCAACCTGAATGAGACCTGTCTCAATAACAACAGAAAACAAACATAACATTCAGAGGCTGCAGGAATATTATTTCCACGTTCTTAGATGCAATTATCAGGCTTTAATTTTCTGTCATCTTTCTCTATCTCAGCCTAGGTCAGCTCACATCCTAGGCAGCCTTTCTGCCCTGCTCGAGGTGGAGCAGAATGGGGAAGAGGGGGAGGGGAGAGAGTTCCTTAAGGATGAGGCTCCTGTGCTAAACCTGAGCATTTACATAAGGAAAGGCTTCTTCCCGCCTCCAGGTGGCAAGTACTGTGAGAGGTTAGGACCCCTGGGTCACCAGCCCCCCCCCCCCGTTTTGAGGGGAAGGGGAGGCTGTGGCAGGTGCTGAGTCCAGGCTGTCCTTCTGTGTTGGAGCAGAGGGCCACGGCATTTAGGTTCCCTCTAGGAGAGAGTCTTGCTACCTGAACAGAAAGTATGTATTAGCTGTTCATTGCTATAACAAAATACTTGACATAATATATAGAGAGGTAAATTTTATTTGGGTTCATGGCTTAAAGTTTCCAGTCCCTAAGAGATAGTTCCATTGTACCAGGCCTCTGGTAAGGGACCACATCAGAAGATAGCACATTGCAGATCAAATAGCTCCCCACAGAGCCAGGAAAGGCAGGAGGAAGAAGGTGTGGGGCCCCTCTGTCTCCTTCAAGGAGAACTGAGTAGGGCCTGCTGCAGCAAGAGAGGAAAGAAGAATATTCTGGGAACTCTAAAAAGTCTGCATCCCAGTGAACATCACTACAGTGGGCAGCCCTTGAGGAACTGTGAACAGAAGGAAGACTGAGTCAGATTTGTGCATTTGAGGTTTAATCAGAAAAGTAAAGCTATTCTGCAATTGTAAACGTAGTAATAGTAAAAAACTTCAGAACATCTTTCCAACCAAAGAACAATGCATTTGGGACTCCCTGCTGCTTGAGTCTCCCTGCCCTGTCCCCAAAATCTACTCAGGACACCATTTGCCTCCCTTAGGGCCAGCACATGACCTGCCAGGGTATATTTTTAGATTGCATTAGGATTCTTCCCAGAGCAGGGCCTGACCCTTTTACACTGGGGCTTGAGGGAGAATGAACCCGCATGCTCGCCATGCTCAAGTGCAGCTGGCTCAAAGCATCCAGGAGTCTTTGCAGGTGGAGGCTGACAGGAAGCCTCCCAAGCGGCTGCTCAGGGTGACCCCACCCTCAGTGGGCACCTGTGAGTCACGCGGGGTTCTGTCACTCTCTGAGCAGGCACTAAGCTGCACACTTCCTCTGCTCTTCCAGTGGCAGGCAAGTGCGACTGACACTGTGTACTTGCAGAGTCGCTTGTCAAGATCCACCTGTGTCTGTGAAAGATAGAGGCTGACAGTAATCTGGGGGTGGACATGTGCCTGTGCAGAGGAAGCAGAGACATCTTGTTAAGAGTGACTGTGGGAGCACCGGAGCAGGAGCTTCTAGATGAGCCTGATGGGACAGGTATGGCCGAGGGCCTGGACTCAAGGCCAGGCTTCCTCTTATGACGGGGGACCCAGGGCAGACCTTCAATTTTCATATCTGTGAGATGTGAGATCAGATTGCCCACTTTCCTAAAGCATAGAAGGAGACAGTGATAGAGCCTACGGCGTGGTGCTCAGACCAAGAACTGCCAACGTGGGCAATGTCATTTCCATGTTCCTGATTTGGCCTTCGTGTGTTTGATGTCATTCCCCATGTGTGCTGTGCTCACAGCTGGTGGCGGGGTCAGGTGGGTTGTAGCTGGATGGAGGAGTTGAGAAAGCTTTGCTGTGGCCTTCACTTACTTTGAGAGAACATCTTCCTCATTCTGAACTCTCAGCCAGTGGAAAAATAATCCCAGAGCTGAAAGAGATGGCGGTTCTTTGAATTCGCAAGAAGCCTTGATGAATTCACATTTTCACTTAGACTTATCTGTGTGGTCACCAGTTAGGGGTTAAGTGCCCCGGGCCCCTCCCACACAGGATGTGGGAGAGGAGGAGGAGGGGCGAGGCCGGGCATCTCTGCTGTCCACCCACACCAACAAGGCCAGGACCAAAGCTGCCCCTTTCTTCCGCACCCACCTCAGCTGGCGACACAGCTGAAGCCAGTTCAGGCTGAAGGTCCCTGGAAACCTGAGCCACTTTCCCACCACGGAGCAAAATACCAGACATTGACAACTTAAAGGGGAAGAGAACTCTGTGGCCTCGTGGCTTCAAACCCACTCCTAGGAAGAAGCAGCATGATGGGACAAAGCTGTACAAACCATGGGGGCCAGGTGGTGTGGAGCAGGCTGAGGAGCAGAGCCCAGTAACGCATGCTGCTGGTCACACCCTCGCCTTAGCCAGGCCGCAGTCTGAGTAGCACATTGCTAGGAATTCACCAATGGAAGAACCCACGGATGAGCACAGTGACCCCTTCATCCCATCACCTTCTAAAAATCCCACCTCTGAACCCATGAGAATTTGGGGGACATTCTAGACTTAAACCGTAACACCAAGCCCTCACTTGCTCCCTTCCTCCCCTCCGGTGAGATAGGAAGTTACACTCAATACATCCCAGTGACACTCATGTCACTATCACCCATCTCAATCCCTTCCACCACTGACTCCAAGCTGTCCTCATTTCTCCTTTGATAGCCTCAGCCCCCTCTCTTCCTCTCACTGTCACTCTCTGGCTACCATAGATAGCTCCCATGCATGGCAAATATGAAACTGGGATTAGAGCTACAAGTCAGATCCTTTTGCTCTCTGCTGTAGTTCCTGGTGGCTCCCCATCAGTGGAAAAGTCTAAGCTCTGGCTTGTGCCCTTGAGCCTCAGCTGAACTCAAGCTGCTTCAGCCTCTGTGCCCTTCCTAGGGTTACTAGAGCTCTGCAATTCACCCCGCCCCTGGACTTTGGCATGCACTGTTCCCTCTCTGGTGCATTCTCCTTGCAGATCTTTGTCATCACTTTATTCAGATCTCTGCATAGCCACTGCCTCCTTGGAAAGGTCCCCAACCACTCTAACAAAGCAACCCTTCCTATCATTGTCTGCCCACTTAGAAGTATTGCTTTTTACAACCTGACATCATAGAATGCATTTCTAATTGCTTTGTCAGTTCCATTTCTGGATTTCCCCTCCGTACTCAGCACAGGACCTGACACAGGGCAGACCTTTGTATGTGCACTGAGGAAATCAGTTCCTGGAGACAGGAGAGTCTCCCCAGGTGCACAGTGTGAAGGGGTGGAGGATGCCCAGGGCTGCTGCTGCGAGGGTCCTGGGCAGGGGGAAGTGGAGCTTGCAGGAAAAGAGATGGATGAGGAGAGAATAACGCCTCAGTGGGTCCCACGGGCAGGGTCTAGACAGAGTGTAGGGCCTCTCTCAACTTGGGCTTATTTTTCTTTCCTCTCAGGGTAGAATGGGCTTAGCTGACACCATGCAACAAGCTCTGTTTTTCCTAAAGGAGTTAAACCACCCAAAATACTTATTTTCATTAACCCTTCCCTCTTTTTTATAATATAAAATATATGAAGTGGTAAAAATTCGGTAAGTATGTAATTAAAACATATTACTGTAGGACACATGCCACAGCTGTTGATCCCCCTGAGGAAATTTTTGAACTGAGTAGGAGTGGACTTTTCTCCAGGCATCAGCTATAAAGTGTCCTCCGGGAAACAGAAGCAGTGTGAGCATGAGAAATGCCAAGCCCCTGGGCCCAGCCCCTGAGAGCCCCAGGGGCCTCCTCTCCTTTCCTCACCGAGTCCCCTTGATTGAAGGAAAAGGTAACACGTATCCATCAGTATTGGGGTGAGCTGGTTCCTGGCCCCTCAGGTACCCAAATCCCCTAGCGCTCCAGCCCCTTATATGAAATGGCATAGAATGGTGTGTGACCTGCCTACACCCCTACACAGGCAGCGCCATAAGTCACCTCTCGATTACTCCTTGTTCTACTGCAGCGCAATCCTACAGGAACAGTTGTTACAGTTGTGTGCATGGGACAATGACAAGAAACAATTTGTATGTGTTCAGCACAAAGCCAACCTTTTCTTTTTAGTTATTTTTATCTGTGGTTTGTTGAATTTGAAGGTGGGAAACCTGTGCATTCAGAGCCCATGGTTATGAAGGGACCCACTCAGCTGCTCATTTCTTCTAAAAGAAAATCTCGTCCATCACAGCAAAAGCTTGCTGGGTTATGCCAAGGCCCACTTCTGGTAGAAATAACAACATGTGTGATGGCCAGAGACCTCAGTTTGATTCCTGGTCCTCGATCAGGGCTCTCTTGCAACTTATCTCTCCAACATCATTCATTCATCTGTAGCAAGAAGATTTATTATAAGAGAAAGCTCCTCCAAGTGTTGGGCATGAAATTATATGCCTATACTGTTCTACCCACACTTGATAAAGGTATAACATGGTAACGGTGATCATGATAATAACATTTTAAAGACTGCAAAGCATTTTTCTTTGAGGTTACATCAGGAGTACTTAGTTCCCCTGGAAAATCAAGGCATCTACCGCAAGTCAGAGATGGGCTTAAGAGGCGCAACAAGAGGACACAGGTGGGGAACACATTCCTTCTGCTCGGTGCACTCTGGTCTTCTTGCACTGGGCTCCTCCCCATCCCCATGGCACTGAGGAAAGGCATGAAGCTTTGTTCCTGACAGGGGAGGACCAGAATTTGGCCAGTATCTATGGTGATTCTTTGCCCTGTGTCTGTAGAAGACAGTTAAAATCTCGAAGCTATATTTGAGAGCAACTCTAATGAGAGTGTAATGAACACTGCAGGTATTGCTTTCCCCAGCAAGAAGTATTGTTTCTAGAATCAGATTGGAACAAAGCAAGGTAGAATTTCTCTTCCCCACTAAAGCCTCTGAGTCTACACTGGGCTGAGCGGACTCATAAGGAAACGTTTAATCCCCTGGTGCTGAGGCTGGACCGCAACATCCTGCACATGCCTAGCGCATGTTGTGCCACTGAGTTACACCTCTAGCCACAGGGAGCTTCTGTGAGCCCATTTCAGCTGTAACCCTGCCACCATGGTGATCTGAAGACATGTTTTCTACCACCTATTGTCATCCTCCCCTCAGCTATCATTTTAGCTTGTGACAGTGGCTTAGCAGGGAAGTGCACTGAAGCCCAAAGCTAAGTTCCATCTTCCCAGATCCACCCTGGATCTCCCCACTCTCCCTCCAAAATAATCCTTCATCAGTTGACTCTAGATGGCTCAGAAGGAAACATTATTTTCATAAAGCATGGCTCTCACTTATGTTGTTTTTTGTCCATTAAAGAAATCATATGGAAATACAGCATGAAGAGAATGGCCCAAGAATTATATTGACCTTGAAGTTAATATGACTTTCTCCATTAGTTAATGGACTGCAATACATTTTAATGTGTGTTTTCTATTTTTTTCAATTTTTTTATTGTTTAAATTTAACAATGGTTATATTACATATTTTCATCATCAGATCAGTTTAGATTAGTACATATAGGTATATAAGATTGATCAAACAATTAAACATTAAACTTTCTAAATCCACATTACTTTTTTTTTTCTTTTCCCCCTTCTTTTCTTTGAAAGTTGACATATTGCATATTGTCCTCACAATCATTCTATACAGTGCAGTGTGTGGGCATGACCCACCTTCCTATTGATGTTGCATAGAAAAAAGAAAGAAAGAAAGAAAGAAAAAAGGAAAGAATATACTTCTCTTTGGACTAAGAGGAAGCAGATACATACACAGTCAACGGTTTTGCAATTGCAGTGTGCCCCCAGTGAAGCTGTGATGTTGGAGGCTATTGAATCTAAGCCTCCTAAAGCTCATCTCACCAATCTAGCTCTGCGTTCCATGCATTGTAATTAAGGATTTTTTTTTTTTTT